>CM053031.1:216099533-216131017 GCA_028564925.1 Lithobates sylvaticus | reverse complement strand
AATGACCATCTTACCCAAAATATTATACCTCTTTAGGGCACTCCCAATTAGACTAAATAAAATAATGATCACCAAATTCCAATCAGATATCAATAAATTCATATGGCTAGACTCTCACCCACGCCTACCAAAAACGGTATTATTCAATCCACAAAGATGCGGAGGTCTCGGCCTCCCAGATTTTTGGCTATACTACCTATCAGCTAGATGGTCTCAAATTGCACAATGGCATATTCCCAATCCCAAAATTCCATGGGTTAGATTCGAAAGAGATTCCATCAAACCCTATTCCATCTCAGGCTTATTATGGGGAAACAAGATCGCAAACCACACCATCGAAGCCCTCAATAAAATAGTCTCACAATCGTATCATCTATGGAAACTATATAGTAAAAAATTCAACCTTATATCTAATTCTCCCCCACACGCCTCCTTCATAGGTGACCCAAAATTTTCCTATAATTTTAACGACCTAGCTGACTTTTCATGGTGGATTAATAATAACCTGACATCCCTTACAAATTTCATAGATAACAATAATTTTACCTCATTCTCTTCTCTAAAGAGCAAACACCAAATTCCTAACACTGAGTTTCATAAATTCCTGCAGATCAGACATTTTTTTAACACATACTTTCAAACAACAAACTCTCCGCCTCCCTCATTTTTCGAAAACATATGTCTAAAGTCCCCAAGAAAACCTGGCCTTTTATCAGAGATTTATTCGAACATAATTAACAACACAGAAACAAACAAACTACCATACATGCTCAAATGGGAACAAGAATTAAACATCTCTTTCTCTGTCCAAAACTGGGATACATGCATTAATAACTTACATAAATGCACTAGATCTATCACAGTTAAGGAGACAGCACTGAAACTATTCACCAGATGGTACTATACCCCAGTCAAACTACACTCCATATTCCCCACAACACCACAAACATGCTTCAGAGGATGTGATTCCCCTGGATCATACATACATATTTTCTGGGACTGTAATAAGACTACACATATATGGAAACAGCTAGAAAGATTTGCCTCTATAATCTCAGATAACAACATTGTCCTAACCCCACACAGCTGTCTCTTATTCGCACCTGTTACTGGTCTCTCAACACACAAACCAGATTAATACATACAATCTGTGTTGCAATTCACTGGTTAATTGCATATCATTGGAAATCCCAATCCATTCCTTTAGAACATTTAAAAACTAGAATAAACAACGTCAATCTCATGGAAAAAATATTTCATACCATTCAGAACACTTCACATTTATACAATAAAAAATGGGATCCTTGGTTTAAACATTCCATATCCTTCTTCAATCCAACCTGAGAATGTCTACACATAAATCATCAATCTATCCTTTATAATGTACTATAGACCATATTCAAAACTATTGTACCTTTGTTAAGAATTCCTACCTTATTACTTGTACCTTTACATTGTTACATATGTAAAACATATGATTACTGTCAAGTTTCAGCATATTTTTGTACTCTTTTTGTACCACCTTTTGTTCCTGGCTAACCTCACGTCAGCACACCATGGGTTAATTCTCCGTAGGTAACCCCAAGGACCACCACCAATAGATAGAATAAAATTCCCACCCTCCTAATCCCCGGTGTTCTGCAGTTTTTCATTTTTGATCGCTCCAGGCCACCTGCCAAAGGTTTCCAGATCGGATGGATGTCGGTGAGCAGTATCCCCCCTACCGCACCTCCCCCCCAGGTTCTCTGCCTCTCCTGGGTTGGAAGACCCTGTGTGTGGGTGATAAATCCCCCGTAAAGCCAGGGTACCCTTGTGCCTGGGTCGTGGGCATTGTTGCTTAGATAGCACATTATTTACTGACCTCTGCGGTGCTTCTCAGGGACGCGGTGGCTGCACTCCTTGTTTTTCTCCCATACTGTGTCTCCTAGCAGCATGCCAGGCTCTCTCTCTCTTCCTTATCCTGTTTGGAGGGTGGTTCCCCTCCAATCACCTGGCAACTGAGTTAACAAAAGGCAAAGAGTCAGATGGCCTGAGCGGCCGTGCTTCCTGTTATCTCTGCATGTCAGTTCCAGGTAAGACAGGCTCTCTTCCTCCCTTTTCTTATCAGAGAGGCTGTAGTGTAAGTAATCTTTCTTTCTTCTTTTAGTCTTTGACTGATTAGTGACCTGCCTGTGGACTTAGCAAGCCCCGTTGCACCCTGCTGCCTTCCCTCACTGTAAGCTGCTTAAAGGGGACATGACACAAAAAAAAAATATTTTTTAAGAAGAAAAACAGGGGGTGGGAAGAGTGTTTCTCTCTGTGCTCCCTGTCTCATGCAGTGATTCTTGTTTTTTTTTTTAGATGAGCACACCGCACAGGTCAGAGGCACGAAGATCTAAAGAAAGGTATGAGGAGACGGTGTGGGACAATGGGGAAAAGAGTGCTAACCATTCACTCATGGTTGTCTGTCTTGGCTGTTTTGCAGGAGTCGAAGCCCAAAGCACAGACACTCATCAAAGCATAAGTCCCACCAACGTTCTGTGTCACCGCGGGGATCCCGTCCATCTGTACGGAGGCCCTCACTCTCCCCTGACCCGCATGAACTGGGTGTCCAGACATCTACCCCTGCCCAGACCCAAGCACAACATCCTCCACAGGGTCTGTGCTGGGCCTGCAAACTCCCAGCCTTGCCTGGAAAGCTTATCTGCAAGGGTTGCCCAGACAGATTTAAAGACTATATCCGCGAGGGAGTACAGGAGAACCTCCAGGACATGGCGATTGCAACGAGACACTCTTCCCATAGGCTTACACAGCCCAAGACATCTCGCGCCTCACCTGAAGAGAGCGTATCGGAGTTATCCTCAGATCCAGAAGATGCTGGGCCTGGAAACTTTCATTATGATCTGGTAGGCCCCTTTGTGCAAGCAATTAAGGAAGCCCTGGATTGGGAGTCAGAGTCACTCCCGCCACAAAAGATCTGCAGGTTCTTTCCTAACCTGAAAAAGGAGGGACCTACCTTCCCAGTATTTCCAGAGATTACGGAATTAATCGAGGAAGAATGGGAGAAACTGTATAAAAACAGAATTTGCAAAACAAACTCTCAAAACTGTATCCCATGCCTTCTTCAAAGGCTAGCCTTTGGGAGACCCTACCAAATGTGGATGCAGCCTTGCAGCGTTTGGCACAGCATGTGTCCTTACCTTTGGAGAATTTGGTTACTTTCAGGAATCCAATGGATCGCCGGGTGGACGCAGATATTAAAAGGATTTATTCCGTGGCTGGGTTGGCCCTTCGCCCAGCCATTGCCCTGACAGCCTTGTCAAGGGCCTTGAAGACATGGCTTGACAGCTCAGGGGTAGACCAATCAAAGATTGTTACAGCATTGCAGGAGCCAAACATCTCAGCGGATTTTCTTGCAGAGGCATCCGTAGATTTAGTAAAGCTGTTAGCCAGATCTATGGCCAGTGCAGTTACAGCAAGGAGGGCCATGTGGCTCTGTCTTTGGACAGCAGACGGAACTTCCAAACAGGCCTTGTGCAACATACCATACAAAGGCAAACTACTGTTTGGAAAGACCTTGGATGATGCAATTAAGAGAGTCACAGGGGGTAAGTTGGCTCTTCTCCCTCAGCCTGGCTGAAAGAAACCACTTGGACAACCCAGTCAGTCAACCTACAAATGCTTCCAGAAGGCAAAATGGTACAGGCCAGGACGGGAGAGACCTCAATGGAGAGGGACTCAAAGTTCCTTTCTCCGGGGCATCAAGTCTAAGGCAGCACAGGCAGCCAAGACAAATGAAAAGTCCTTTTGAGGGTGCGCCTGCCCAGGCTTGTCTGGTGGGAGCGAGGCTAAGCTCCTATTGGAGGGTCTGGGCGGCGAAGGTTACCGATCGCTGGATCATGGACACTGTAAAAAAACGGCTAATCTATAGAGTTCTTACATCACCCTCCAAATTCCTTTGTGAGAACTCAGTGGCCAGAGTGTCCCGAGAAGAGACAGTCCTTGCGAACCTATATAGACAAACTCTTCTCCAAAGGGGCCATCAAGCATGCACCGGCAGAAGAGAGAGGGGGAGGTTTCTATTCCCCAATCTTCCGGGTGCAAAAATCTTCAGGGACCTTGAGGCCTGTGTTGGATTTAATAAGACTGAACAATTACATCCTCAACGGGTGATTCAAGATGGAGTCACTTCAGCCCATAATGAAGGTGGTCCAGGAGAACGACTCTTGTCCCTATAAGGAAGCAACATCAGAGATTTTTGAGGTTCGCAGTATGTGACCATCATTATCAATTCACATGTCTCCCTTTCGGCATCTGTACCGCACCAAGGAGACCAGGTCCTTCTGACCCTAAACAGTTCCATCCCTCCCAAACAATGGAGATTTGGGGATGATTTTCTCTACTTCTCAGGGACGGGTGTATCTCCCAGACAGGAAGATTTATCAATTGCGCCAGTGTACCCTAAATGAGGTCTACCTTTCTCTCAGCCGAAGACTGCATGGTCCTGATCAGGATATTTACTGCCACAATTCCGGTAGTCTCACAGCCAGGTGGCACATGAGGGCATTCCAGGTAACCTTCTTGAGCCAATGGGACGGGTCATCCAAGAACCAGAAGATATACATCCCAGAGGGAGTACGTTGAGATCTAGGCTGGTGGACAGTGCCAGAGAACCTATCCCAGGGGGGTACCACTCAATCCAGTGGACTGGACTATCGTCACCTCGGAAGCCAGCCTCCGGGATTGGGGGGCCCATTGTCAGGGAAAAGAAATCCAAGACCGTTGGAACCCACTATACAAACAATCAAACTATTTGGAACTCAAAGCAGCCTTTCTCGCTCTACAGGCTTTTCAGGAAGATCTTCGGGGAGCACGGGTCAAGATGCTACTAGACAACAAGACCGCAGTAGCTTACCTTGCCCACCAAGGGGGGACAAGGAGTCTAACGCTCCTTCACCTGTCGGCAGACATCTTTGCCTGGGCAGAGGAGCATCTTCAGGACCTGACAGCAGCATATCTCCCAGGAAGTCAGAATCAACTGGCAGATCAGCTGAGCAGACATTTCCCCGAACACAGCGAGTGGTCACTCCAACCGAGGTACCTCCAGACAGTTTTCAGGAAGTGGGGCACGCCCACGGTCGATTTGATGGCGACCCCACAAAATGCTCAGCTTCCCCTGTTTGTGACGAGATACAGTTACGCAGGAGCACTAACACAGGATGCATTTTCGATCCGCTGGACCATTCCGATGGTATACATTTTTCCACCAATCCCATTATTATTGAATGTCCTGTTGAAGATCAGAGCAGAGAAGGTCCACACAGTGTTGGTGACTCCCCGATGGCCAAGGAGGCCTTGGTTTCCTTTGATCATACAGATGTTGTCAACCCCACCAATCCCGTTTACAGCCAAGAGGGACCTTTTGACCCAGAACCAGTGGCGACACTTCAACCCGGCAAAACTAAAACTAGCGGCATGGCTGCTGAATCGGCCCGATTAAGGGCTCAGGGACTTTCCTCACAGGTGGTACAGACTCTAATGAAGGCCAGAAAGACCTCAACCAACCGCACGTATGAACGTGTTTGGACGGAATTTGTAGAGTTCGCTGAACGTGAGCACTTTTCTCCTGAATCTCCTTCTCGGCCAAACATACTGAATTTCCTGCAGTCAGCCCTAGATAAGGGGTATAACTCAATTAGGGTGCAGGTCTCTGCCCTAACACCCTTTACCAGGCATAGGTGGGCTGAAGATCCCTGATCCCTGATGTTTTCTCCAGGCTGCAATTTGCATTAAACCACCAAAGAAATTCCTTATACCTTCCTGGGATCTCGGCTTGGTCCTCGGGTCACTCACACAACCTCCATTTATACATCCGGACTCTTGGTCCCTATGGATCCTGACCTTAAAAATTGTGTTTTTGGTTGCCATAGTCTCGGCAAGGAGAGTTTCAGAATTGGCGGCTCTGTCCTGCAAAGAACCTTACTGTGTGATCCTTCCACATAAAGCCATTCTCTGACCTGTTCCAAGTCTGAGGTCTAAGGTCACATCTAGCTTCCATGAGAATTGGCAATCCTCCCAAGCTTTGACCAAATACCTTCATCTGTACTAACAGAGGATTTCAGCTCACTGGATCTGGTGAGCCTGCTGGCCATGTATATGAAGAGATCTGCTCCTATTAGGAAGGTGGATAACCTTTTTATCCTCCCAGTGGGCACCAAAAGGGGTGAGGCAGCAACGTCAAGAGTGATCTCTTCCTGGGTATCAAGGGTCATCACCCTAGCCTACAAGAACCAAGGTCTGGCTCCTCCGGAAGTGACACATGCTCATTCAACGCGAGGGATGGCAGCCTCCTGGGCAGGATACGCTAGGTTCTGCTAGAGGACATCTGTAGAACTGCCAGTTGGAGTTGGATATTCATGCCGCAGCATTCGCAAAATTCCGGACAGCGGTGGTCTCGGCAGCCTTACAAGAGAAATAAAATTTGTTTTTCCTTATTATGCAGCATATTTTCACTAAGTGTGCTTTGTTTTCCTGCCCTTATTTTTTATTGCTAGTTAAATCCCATGGTGTGCTGAGGTGAGGTTCGCCAGGAATATGGAAAATTGTTATCAAATACTTACCGTAATTTTCCTTTCCTGGCATACCCTCACGTCAGGACAACTTTCCTGCCCTGGTGGCCTGTCGCTATCTAGTTAAAGAACACTGGGGATTAGGAGGGTGGGACTTTTATTCTATCTATTGGAGGTGGTCCTTGGGGATACCTAAGGAGGATTACCCCATGGTGTGCTGACGTGAGGGTACGCCAGGAAAGGAAAATTATGGTAAGTATTTGATAACAATTTTCCATAATAATCCCATTTCTTGTGATATACAGGATATGCATTGAGTCATATAGAGTATGATGTATACATTTAGAGAGTTTGATTATTTCCATCCTGGCTAAGACTTGAGATGAAAGAGCAGATGGGGAATGCCAATTATATCACTCATTGAAGTGAACTGAAAAGAGTGTGTAGTAATCTTTTGCAGTGGGTGGGAAAATCAGCTAAAGGGAATATAAAAGGCACATTTGCATGGTTAAAGGTTACAACCTGCTATTTGAATTCATTTAGTGGCTGCCTGTTTCCCCCGGGGGGGGGGGGGGGGGGGGTCGAAGGAACTTACAGCTCCAAAAAATGTGACTAAATGTACCATGGTCAGGACACCCACGGAAACAGCTCGGGGGAGACAGATGGAGTATCCTATTATATTTGTGTGAAATCCCTGGTGTTCCTGTCAGGGCCCTCTACTTTCCTATTAAAAACTGACCACACTAGGCAACTAGGAATGAAAGAACAGACTGTAGAGTTTTTAAAGCGATATTTACAGGCACATTTGTTTCCGGTATAATCATTTGTTTTTTTAGGAATTGGACTTAATTTACCGCATGCAATAATTTATGCAAATGAGTAATATGATACCCCTATCGTATGTGATAAACATTAGTAAATTGACCCCATGGTGTGCTTTAAATATTCTACCAGTGCAATATTTTGTCATTTGATTGCTTTTATTATTAAAAAACACACACACACACAAAAACTGTTGAGTATCTCTTAACCACTTGCTTACTGGGCACTTAAACCCCCCCTCCTGCCCAGACCAATTTTCAGCTTTCAGTACTGACGCACTTTGAATAACAATTGCGCGGCCATTCAACACACTGTACCCAAATTAAATTTTTATAATTTTTTTCACACACACAGAGCTTTCTTTTGGTGGTATTTAATCACAGCTGGGATTTTTTTTTTTGCTAAACAAACAAAAAAAGATGAAAAATTTTGAAAAAAAAATATCATGTTTCATAGTTTGTTATAAAATTTTGCAAACAGGTAATTTTTCTCCTTCATTGATATGCGCTGATGAGGCGGCACTGGTGGGTACTGATAGGCTGCACTGATGGGCACTGATAAGCACAGTTAAGGCGGCACTTATAGGCACAGATAAGGCGGAAATGATGGGGACAGATATGGCGGTACTGATGGGCACAGATAACGCGGCACTGATGGCCACTTATAAGATGGCACTGATGGGCCTTGATGTGTTGCATTGATGGGTGGCACTGATGGGTGGCACTGATGGGCACTGATAGGTACCACTGATAGATGGTACTGATGGGCACTGATAGGTGGCACTGATGGGCACTGATGGGCGGCACTGGTGGGCACTTAAAAAAATACATGAAGGTGAACCAGCATAAAAAAAATGTTGTCAAGTTTATAGGTGCGCCCGTTCAACCCGTGCAATTGCATGTATGTTACTTAACATTTACTAAGATTTTGGCCATGCAGTGAACAAACGCATGTGACACTGATGGGCACTGATGGGCACTGATAGGTGGCACTGATGTGCAGCAGTGTTGAGGAGGCACTGATTGTGGGCACTGATAGGTGGCACTGTAGGCAATGATGGGTCGTGCTGGTGGGCACTGGTAGGTGACACTGGTGTCTAATGCTAGGTGGCACTGGCAGGTGGCACATGTGGGCACTGATGAGCTGGCGGCAGCTCTCAGTGTTCGTACTGATGTCCCTCTTATGGCCGCAGGTGATAGCCAATTTTTTTTCTCCTCGTGCTGAATAGCCAATTAACGTTGGCATTGGCTGACAACTGATCACGCGGTAAGGGGTCAGGAACGACCCCTTACTCCGATCTTTGATCCAGTGAGTCTCATAGACTCGCTGATCACAAAGCGTACCGCGTGCCCCACACAGGAGGCGCACGGGCTGCTCGGGCATGGGAGGACATCAATAGACGTACTCCTGGCAAACCAGGTTCGCGCTGTAGCTGTCATTCGGCTATATCGCGGATCTGAAGAAGTTAAAGTGTCATTAAAGAATATGTCCACCCAACATTTTATAATCCTGATATAAGCCTGTTGTACCATGTACTTGCATGAAAAAGTATCCTATTCTCTTTTTAAATTTTATTTTATTTTAACAAAACTATTTTATTTTGAAGGTCAAAAGCAAGAACAATCACAGAGAACAAACAAAGTATATATGCTAAATAAAGGCGAAAGCCATGTAGATCCAGAAGAAATTATTCCAGGAAATGATAAACAGGATACAGAATTACAAGTGAAAAAAATATATGAACACCTGAAAGGTACATGTGATATTATACTAGAGGGTTAGAGGTTTACAAGTTGGAATAACAAAATTGTCATTCAAACATACGAAATGTCCAAATATACAACAAAATGTAGAGATTAAAAAAAATAATCCCATTTCTTGTGATATACAGTATATGCATTGTGTCATATAGAGTATGATGTATACATTTAGAGAGTTTGATTATTTCCATGCTGGCTAAGACTTGAGAATAAGGAGCAGATGGGGAATGCCAATATCACTTATTAAATCGAACTGAAAAGAGTGTGTAGTAATCTTTTGCAGGGGGTGGGAAAATCAGTTATAGGGAAAATAAAAGGCACATTTGCATGGTTAAAGGTTACAACCTGCTATTTGAATTGATTTAGTGGCTGCCTGTTCCCACAGGGGGCGAAGGAGCTTACAGCTCCAAAAAATGTAAATAAATGTATCATGGTCAGGACACCCACGGAAACAGCTCGGGGAAGACAGATGGAGTACCGTATTCTCTTTGTGTGAAATCCCTGGTGTTCCTGCCAGGGCCCTCTGCTTTCCTATTAAAAACTGACCACACTAGGCAACTAGGCATGAAAGCACAGAGTGTTAAGTTTTCTAGCTGTGCTGAGAACTCAGCCTGTTCTCCTGCAATGATCAGACTTATACTGACAATGCCTGTACAGCCATTAACTGGGAAGATCTGTGGCCATTAACTGTGTGCTGCTGTTCCTCCCCCCCCCCAACTTTAAGAGCTCCTTCTGTAGCTGAGAACAGAGGCCATGTGATCATTTATAAAAAGGGAAAAAAGGTATTTATAATTGTTTTGTATGTATACACAAACATTTGCCTTTCATTTCTATTTTAGGCCTCATTCACACGAGGCGGATCCGCTGCCACGGAGTCCGCCTCTGTCCGCCAGCTCGGCGGGAGATCTCTCCGTTGATCTCTGCTGAGCCGGCGGATGACAGGTCCCTCTATGCTCACAGTGGTTGCTATGGAGAGATCGGACGAAAACAGACAGCATGTCCGTTTTCATCAGCTCTCACTCGATCCGCCAGGGACAGATCCGAACTTACAGCTTACAGCTCCAAAAAATGTAAATAAATGTATCATGGTCAGGACACCCACGGAAACAGCTCGGGGAAGACAGATGGAGTACCGTATTCTCTTTGTGTGAAATCCCTGGTGTTCCTGCCAGGGCCCTCTGCTTTCCTATTAAAAACTGACCACACTAGGCAACTAGGCATGAAAGCACAGAGTGTTAAGTTTTCTAGCTGTGCTGAGAACTCAGCCTGTTCTCCTGCAATGATCAGACTTATACTGACAATGCCTGTACAGCCATTAACTGGGAAGATCTGTGGCCATTAACTGTGTGCTGCTGTTCCTCCCCCCCCCAACTTTAAGAGCTCCTTCTGTAGCTGAGAACAGAGGCCATGTGATCATTTATAAAAAGGGAAAAAAGGTATTTATAATTGTTTTGTATGTATACACAAACATTTGCCTTTCATTTCTATTTTAGGCCTCATTCACACGAGGCGGATCCGCTGCCACGGAGTCCGCCTCTGTCCGCCAGCTCGGCGGGAGATCTCTCCGTTGATCTCTGCTGAGCCGGCGGATGACAGGTCCCTCTATGCTCACAGTGGTTGCTATGGAGAGATCGGACGAAAACAGACAGCATGTCCGTTTTCATCAGCTCTCACTCGATCCGCCAGGGACAGATCCGAACTTAGGGCCATCCGTCTGATTTTAGCGGATCGGTCCGGGTCGGATGTCAGCGGATATGTCACCGCTGACATCCGTCGCTTCATAGACAAACATGGAGCGCTCGTTCAGATCCGCCGACAAAACTGACAGGCGGACCTGAACGGTCCATTCGTGTGAAAGGGGCCTTAAACTGAAAAGGTGAGGGTTCACATACTTTAAACCTAAATCACATTAAACTATCTATACATGGTATATTACATTGGGGTGATTTACGAAAAGCCATGCGCCATCAGTAGAGGTGCACAGCGAGGCGCAACGCACATTCCGATATTTCCAAAATGGTGCGCCGGTAACAGAGCTCGAATCTCCCATTTACTATAGCGATATCAAAGCACGGGAGAATGCAATCTGTGCGCCACTATAGACATGGTGCACAGCATCTCCAATTCAATATTGACAGAACATGGAGGTGCCAATATTATGGGGTAATGTGAGGAAGTTTAGTAACAACTGCCCAAGTTACAAATATGCCCAAAATAGAATGAGAAAGTAACTTTTTCAGAGAAAGTCTGCTGTGCCTGCAAGTACGTTTAGAACTGCGTGAGATCAATGTAAGCAGTGCGCTTGCTTTTAAAGGGGGAGTCCACACTCCATTCTCCAATGCTCTTGTCTCCCCCCTTTAACCCCTTGGATTTCCATGGGCTAGCTTTTGCTTTTAAAAGGGAACTCCACACTCCAGGTGAATTGGTGCAAGTTGTCTGTTGCAGTCCACCACCTCTTGGGAATGCGCTTACCAGATAGCGTGAACTCAGATAGGCTTACGCCGTATGAGTCACAAAAGGCAGTTGGTGTCACTACACCCGTGGGAGCATCTACTTGGGGATGGTGCCAAACGACAAGATCCTTCACTGGATATATCCAAAGAACTCTCAGGAGGGAGGGATGATGGATGTTATACCACTGGCAGTACTCAAATTAGTGGGACCGATAAAGAAAAATGGAGCCACATAGTGTAATACCATAGGGGATTTATTTTGACAAAGCATATAAAAATGGGTACTCACATTTAAAACGACATGTAAAAGCATATAATGGTCTACTGGTAACGCAGTGGTAACAGCTAACCGAGTCCGACGCGTCTTGTCTCATACAGGCATCATCTGGGGATCTTGCAGCTGCAATGTAGATTTGTGAGTTTTCGCTAAAGCTGTACATCTTTGAAGCAGCATTTTACAGGCAGAGTAACCCCCCCCCCCCCCCACCACCACCACCACCCAAGTTACTAGCTTTTAAGCAATTTTGCATTTTTAAAGGCACTTCTCCTTGTTTCGTTTTTGGGGTTGTCCAAATTGGTGACATTGATATATGTCACTCAGGTTGGGACCTTGGCCCCATACCTATTTTAAGGCCAAAAACTAGAATATAAGCCAGCCAAGTGGGAACTAGCAAAATTAACAAGTCAGTTCATATAGACTGCAATGGTATTTGTTGTATAACTTTTGCCCGTGTTAGTCTCTTTGTTTGCCCCCCTGGACCGGGGGGGGGGGGGGGGGGGGTGTTTGTCTCATCTGCAATTTTGTAGCATGCTGGATGATGTGCTTAATTTTGGACAGGGGGGTGGATTATTTTGTGCTAACTGCATTTGAGTTGGTCTGGGCATGCTCAGGGACTTTAGTTTTTTGCTGTGGCTTTTGGTGTGTAAAATGCATTTGGGTTGGTCTTAGCATGCTCTGGGACTTTGTTTTTTGTGCTTTTTGTGTGTGAACAGCACTTGGATTTTTCTGGGCATGCTCAAAGAGTGTGTTTTTTGGGTTAGTAATTTAAAGACATCCTTAAAGTGGTTGTAAACCCTTCCACATAACTTTAGCCCCTATTAATCATCAGTGAATAAACTGCAAATTTCTGTGTGTAGATGTCACTATACCTCTGTTTGCTTGTTATCTGTCCCGTTCTATTTGCTGACGTCACTCACGCTTGCGCATATTCTCCCTGATTAACGGCATGTAATTTTTGCCGTTAGTCCAATAATATTTATCTGTCACCTTCATTTCCCCTCTCTGCGGCACTTCGCCGAGGTACCGCAAGATATTTGCCCCATTCAGACCTGTCTGATACCCATGTGACCTGGATAGTCAGAACAGGCCTGCTGTGATAGGCGGGACACGGTTGCCATAGCAATCCCAGAGCTAGAACAAGGCTTGGGTACGGAAGCATTGAGCATGTGCGTGATTACAGCTAGGAATAGAAGAGAGGGCGGAAGTAGACTCAGAAACCATACTTAAAATGGATGCTGGCTTATACCAGGAAGCACAGAAATTAAAACTGCTGGAAAAAAGTAAGAAACGGGCAAATGGGGGTTATTATACTGTAGATTATGTTGTAATACTGTATTGTAGTGGTTTATTTTAAAAACAGCATCTGAGGGGCAGAGTTGACTTCCTCTTTAAAAGGTGTACCTACTTTGAAGTTCTGTCTTTACACTGGGTGAACTTGCATTTTGTGTGTTTCATGGACTGTGCATGTGTTTTCAATTGCCTCATTAGCACGCAAACCTATGTTATATAAAGCTTGCAGATAGCATTCTTCACCTTGCCCTGAAAAGAGGCCAGATTGTGTGTGTGGGGCAAGAGAGTACATTTGGGTGTCCTTAGGCCTGATTCACACTTATGCAGGTTGCAGTTTGCATACTGTGGGTGCATTTTGCGTTTTTCAATACATGCTTTTCATCCATTGAAGTCTTTGGAACCAAAAACCAGAAAAAAGTCCCTGGCCCTTTCCATAAAATGCACTGATGTGAACTACATTCATAGGAAACCATGTTAAATGGACTGTAGTGTGTTTCTGCAAAACTGAAAAGGCGCAAAAAAAAAAAAAAAAAAAAAAAAAAATGCATAAGTGTGAACCAGGCCTTCTAGAGTTTGTAACACATGTATTTTCTTTGTATTTTGTTTGTTATGTTTTTGCAAAACAGATGTTTTTTAGAGCAAGTATTTTTTACGTTTGTTTATTTATTTATTTTTTGGGGGGGGGGGGATATTTTTCCCTGAAATATTTTTGATGTTGTCAATGTGTGTTGTTTGTAGGTTGTTTCACTTTTGATTCAATTGTCTGTGCTGTATTATTTTGCTAAATCTTCAAGATGTTGTGACTAATTAATTAACTCCTGTTAATTTCCTCTGCAAAATGGTCAGACCTCAAAACCATATTCTGTTAGTGTCTCAAATTAACATGCATGTGTTTTTTGCTTTCCTTGCTCTTTTCCAAGTCCTGTTTTGTTGACCAATAACATTTGTAGCAAATTTTTATATTTTGTTAATAATTTGTTTTGCAGATGCATGCTTAATGCATCAAGTAATGCATTTTACACTTCCCCCACTAGGCTGATTGGTATGGCAAAACAAAAAAAGGTGTGATTTGTCTAAAAGCTACTTTCTTGGTGCCTTCATGGTAGCATATGCATGGATTATGCGTGTGCTGCCATGGATAGGCACCAGAAAAGGAAAATTACAAAGGTAAGTATTCAATTTTAGCGCAGCGATTCTCAGCCTCAGTCCTCAAGTACCGCCGACAGGACATGTTTTGGGAATTTATCTTAGCTAAAATACCAAGCCATTGACAGATTTAAAGCACCTGTGAAAGATGAAGGAAAACCTGCAAACATAGCCTGTTGGGGGTACTGGAGGACAGGGTTGAGAACCACTGATTTAGAGAACTGAGCTAAAATCTAGCTCAAGACAATCCTATTCTAATTGTGGGCATTTGAGGGAAACCAAATGACTGTTAGAGCCCCTGCTTGTCTTTTTAGGTTGGGCTTTGTGTCCCTTCTCTGAAAATTAACTTCACTTCCTGTCACATAGCCAAACAGGAAGTGAAGGTAAAACCCTACCAATGGCTTTCCTTGGGGACACACAGGTCAATCTAACTAGTGTCCCCATTAGGTAAATTGCACTCTACCATTTTGTGTACACCCAAAATTATTAGGTATTTTGGGGTTTATTAAAGGCAAATCCACTCTGCAATACAAGTGTACTCGCTGTAAATCTGAGGGGAAGCACTGGTGATGTTATCATTCAATATTGTAGAAGCAAAGATGCTGTTTTTTCCTTACATGTCCCCCTCGGATCTCCAGCAACTGTACTTTCAAGTGCAATTTGTAGTGCAAAGTGGATTTGCCTTTAGTAAATAAACCACAAAGTCCAAGATACCTAATAATTTGGGGTGTACACAGCAAAATGCTAGAGTGCAATTTACCTAATGGGGGAACTATTTAGATTGACCTGTGTGTCCCCAAGGAAAGACATTGGTAGGGTTTTACCCTCCCTTCCGGTTTGGCTATGTGAAAGGAAGTGAATAAATTTGAAGAAGAAACTGGCAAAATTTGGGAGGTGTCTTCACCCTATCACAGGTGCAGACATCCCCAAACACTGACAAGACTTCTAATCCTTCTGCACTCTACCCCAAGCAAAAATAAGAGAGGATTTCATTTAGTTTAACTTTGCAAATACACATTCCTAAGTTGACATTTTAGTGGTGCACGGCACTGCGCTTGCTTAACTCAACCCATTCACCTGAATGGGGCTGCGCTACAACCGTGTGCAATGCACATGACTACAGCACAGTGGTATGGGTTTTTAGGGATTTAAAACAGGTGATGAGGCGGCAACATAACTCTTCTTCACCACCTGTCAAATACCTTTAAAACATCTCCTGAGATTGCCCCTGCAACTCCATTTACACTTGTGGTTGGGGGACAGTGAAAATTAGAGGTTGAGCTGTGTTTTAACTGCTACCCAACCATTCCCCTTTAGCTGAAAAGGCAGCAGAGGGGGGTGTACACTTTCCACAACCAAAATGCTTTGCATCACAGTGCGGCAAAACATGTCTGCACTGTTGGGTTCAGTGAGCAGTATTGCCTGCCAAATGTGGACCATTCAAGTGAATGGGGGCTTCCCACATCCATGTGCAACGCATTCAATTGCGGGGCGATGCTGTGGGGTTTAAACAGGTGGTGAGGAAGTGATACAACACCTCCTCCCTGCCTGTAAAATGCCCTCTGAAGAACAATACAAATGTGGATTGCTCTTCAGAGGGCACCACATGTGTAAATGAGCCATAAGGCCATTCCAGTATATTCTGTGGAATCAGCTGGGGGCCAGGGGAAGGAACAGGACTGTTTAACCCCTGGGCTCAAGCACCCACCTTCTGTGTTTCTCTGAACTGTTCCATGTTTATCAGGCACCAGCGGTCTAATGCTGTTGAAGCGGTTCAGGCACCCCAAACACATATGTGTGTGTGTGTGTGTGTGTGTGTGTATGTATATATATATATATATATATATATATATATATATAGCAGAGTTGCATGGAGGGGGGCAGAGTGACATGGAGGGGGACAGGTAGAGTGACATGGAGGGGGACAGGTAGATTGACAGAGAGGGGGGTAGAGTGACATGGAGGGGGACAGGTAGCATGACATGGAGGGGGGCAAAGTGACAGGGAGGGGGGCAGAATGACATGGAGGGGGACAGGCAGAGTGACAGGGAGTGGGGCAGGTAGAGTGACAGGGAGTGGGGCAGGTAGAGTGACAGGGAGGGGGGCAGGCAGAGTGACAGGGAGGGGGACAGGCAGAGTGACAGAGAGGGGGACAGGCAGAGTGACAGGGAGCGGGACAGGCAGAGTGACATGGAGGGGGACAGGTAGCATGACATCGAGGGGGGCAAAGTGACAGGAAGGGGGACAGGTAGAGTGACAGGGAGGGGGGCAGAATGACATGGAGGGGGACAGGCAGAGTGACAGGGAGGAGGCAGGGAGGGGGCAGAGTGACAGGGAGTGGGGCAGGCAGAGTGACATGGAGGGGGCAGGCAGAGTGACAGGGAGGGGGGCAGGCAGAGTGACAGGGAGGGGGACAGGCAGAGTGACAGGGAGGGGGACAGGCAGAGTGACAGGGAGGGGGACAGGCAGAGTGACATGGAGGGGGACAGGTAGAGTGAAATGGAGGGGGACAGGTAGCATGACATGGAGGGGGGCAAAGTGACAGGGAGGGGGGCAGAATGACATGGAGGGGGACAGGCAGAGTGACAGGGAGGAGGAAGGGAGGGGGCAGAGTGACATGGAGGGGGACAGATAGAGTGACAGGGAGGGGGACAGGCAGAGTGACATGGAGGGGGACAGGTAGAGTGACATGGAGGGGGACAGGTAGCATGACATGGAGGGGGGCAAAGTGACAGGGAGGGGGGGCAGAATGACATGGAGGGGGACAGGCAGAGTGACAGGGAGGAGGAAGGGAGGGGGCAGAGTGACATGGAGGGGGACAGGTAGAGTGACAGGGAGGGGGGCAGGCAGAGTGACAGGGAGGGGGGCAGGCAGAGTGACAGGGAGGGGGGACAGGCAGAGTGACAGGGAGGGGGGCAGGCAAAGTGACATGGAGTGGGGACAGGCAAAGTGACATGGAGGGGGGACAGGCAGAGTGACATGGAGGGGGGACAGGCAGAGTGACATGGAGGGGGGACAGGCAGAGTGACAGGGAGAGGGGACAGGCAGAGTGACAGGGAGGGGGGACAGGCAGAGTGACATGGAGGGGGGACAGGCAGAGTGACATGGAGGGGGGACAGGCAGAGTGACATGGAGGGGGGACAGGCAGAGTGACAGGGAGGGGGACAGGCAGAGTGACAGGAGGACATGTGGAGGGCACACACTATTCTAGCTCATATACAGGACACTGCAGCTTAGCATTGCATGCTGTTATTGAGCTTGTGATCTACCAAAATCCCCAGATCCTTCTCCACTATTGATTATTCCAGTTGTACTCCCTCCAGCACCTTGTCCCCATGTTGATGAGGACAAGGGCCTCTTCCCCACAACCCTGGCCATTGGTTGTGGGGGTCTGCGGGCGGGGGGCTTATCGGAATCTGGAAGCAACCTTTAACAAGGGGACCCCCAGATCCCGCCCCCCCTGTGTGAAATGGTAAGGGGGTACAAAATACCCCTACCATTTCACCAAAAAAGTGTCAAAAAATGTAAAAATGAGACGGTCTTTGACAATTCCTTTATTAAAATCTTCTTTCTTCTTTCTTCATCCTTCGGTTTCTTCATCTTCTCCTTCCGTCATCTTCTTCCATTTTCTTCTTCCTCCGATCCGCTTCTTCTTGCGCTGGTCTTCTCGTCTTTCTCGTCCGGCATCTTCTTCCATGGCGTCGGCTTCGGTGTCGGTGTCTCTTCTTGGGCCACTCCTCGCAATGGGAGGCTCCCGCTGTGTGAGGCTTCCCTCCGTCTGACAGGTCTTTTATAATGGAGGGCACCTGGTGACCCCGCCCCCTCTGACGCACGGGGACGTCATGGGGAATACCCTATGGCTTTCCCCATGACGTCAGAGGGGGGCGGGGTCACCAGGTGCCCTCCGTTATAAAAGACCTGTCAGACGGAGGGAAGCCTCACACAGCGGGAGCCTCCCATTGCGAGGAGCGGCCCGACAGAAGAACAGATGCCGACGCCATGTAAGAAGATGCCGGACGAGAAGACCAGCGCAAGAAGAAGCGGATCGGAGGAAGAAGAAAATGGAAGAAGAAGATGGAAGAAGATGACGGAAGGAGAAGATGAAGAAACCGAAGGATGAAGAAAGAAGAAAGAAGATTTTAATAAAGGAATTGTCAAAGACCGTCTCCTGCAATTTTTGACACTTTTTTTGGTGAAATGGTAGGGGTACTTTTGTACCCCCTTACCATTTCACACAGGGAGGGGGCGGGATCTGGGGGTCCCCTTGTTAAAGGGGGCTTCCAGATTCCGATAAGCCCCCCGCCCGCAGAACCCCACAACCAATGGCCAGGGTTGTGGGGAAGAGGCCCTTGTCCTCATCAACATGGGGACAAGGTGCTTTGGGGGTCTTAGACCCCCAAAGCATCCTCCCAATGTTGAGGGCATGTGGCCTGGTACGGTTCAGGCGGGAGGGGGGGCGCTCTCGTCCCCCCCCTCTTTTCCTGCGGCTTGCCAGGTTGCGTGCTCGGATAAGGGTCTGGTATGGATTTTGAGGGGGACCCCACGCCATTTTTTTTGGCTAGCGTTCCCCTTAAAATCCATCCCAGACCTGAAGGGCCTGGTTATTGAATTTGGGGGGACCCCCACGCTTTTTTATTTTTTTATTTTTTATCAATTACTTTTTTTTTATGAATGACTTTCAATGAATGACTGTTCTCTGTATTACGGGAGCCGTCAATTAACATTAGCCGTGAGTGATTTTAAATAGCTTTCTTTTCTGCAAAAATGACACTTTTTGCAGAGACAGTTCTAAGCACTGGAAACATGCGCCCCTTTACATGCATACTATAGACACCCCCCAGGTACGAAATTTAAAGGAATATTACACTTTTATTGTTTCAATTTAAGCATTATTAAAATCACTGCTCCTGAAAAAACGGCCGTTTTAAAAAAAAAAATTTGCATTGATACATGTCCCCTGGGGCAGGACCCAGGCCCCCAAACACTTTTTATGACATTAACATGCATATTAGCCTTTAAAATGAGTACTTTTGATTTCGAATGTTCGCATCCATTATAACTAATAGGGTTCTAAAGCTCGCACAGACTTTAGGTCCGTTTGCGGGTTCTGGTGCGAGCCGAACGGAGGGGTGTTCAGCTCATCCCTATTCTTCACAGTGAGAGCTGTGAAAATGTGGAATAGACTCCTTCCAGAGGTGGTTCTGGCCAGCTCAGTAGATTGCTTTAACCACTTCAGCCCCGGACCAATTGGCAGCCAAAGGACCAGGCCCCTTTTTGCGATTCGGCACTGCGTCGCTTTAACTGACAATTGCGCGGTCATGCTACGTGGTTTCAAAACAAAATTGGCGTCCTTTTTTTCCCACAAATAGAGCTTTCTTTTGGTGGTATTTGATCGCCCCTGCGGTTTTTATTTTTTGCGCTATAAACAAAAATAGAGCGACAATTTTGAAAAAAATGCAATATTTTTTGCTTTTTGCTATAATAAATATCCCAAAAAATATATAAAAAAACGTTTTTTTTCCTCAGTTTAGGCCGATACGTATTCTTCTACATATTTTTGGTAAAAAAATCGCAATTAGCGATTATTTATTGGTTTGCGCAAAAGTTATAGCATTTACAAAATAGGGGATAGTTTTATAGCATTTTTATTAATATATTTTTTTTTTACTAGTAATGGCGGCGATCAGCGATTTTTATTGTGACTGCAACATTATGGCGGACACATCGGACATTTTTGACACATTTTTGGGACCATTGTCATTTATACAGCAATCAATGCTATTTAAATGCATTGATTCCTGTATAAATGACAGTTGTAGTGAAAGAGTTAACCACTAGGGGGAGGGGAGGGGTTATGGGCTCTGACGTGTGTGTGTTTTTTTACATTAGGGGGCGGGGCTGACGTCTGATGTCATTGATTGGCTTTCCTGATGACCGGGAACAGCCAATCAATGACAGGCAGAGTAGGAAGCGCGGGGAGAGGTTTGTTTACACAAACCTCTCCCCGTTCTTCAGCTCCGTAACCCGATCGCGGGACACCAGCGGCGATCGGGTCCGCTGGTCCCGCGACCGGGGTCATGGAGCTCCCGACCGGGTCGCGAGCGCGCCGCTGGCGGCGCGCGCGCGACCCATGGGCAGGCATTTAAAGGGCCACGTACAGGTACGTGGTTTTGCCTGCCCGTGCCATTCTGCTGACGTATATATGCAGTGGGCGGTCGGGAAGCGGTTAAGAAAGGCCTGGATTCTTTCCTAAATGTACATAATATAACTGGGTACTATAATTTATAGGTAAAGTTGATCCAGGGAAAATCTGATTGCATCTCTGGGATCAGGAAGGAATTTTTTGTAACATGGGAAGGTGTTTTTTTTTGGGTCATATGTGTATGTCTAAATGATTTGGCCTCAAAACACACACACCTACTTCCTGTGTACAGATTCACTTCCGGGCCCATGTATATTGCTTCCTGCTTCAGTGTGTGTGTGTGTGTGTGTGTATATAGATATATCTATAGATGTAGGTTCTTATGTCCACCAGCAGAGAGAAGTTGGGCAGATGCCACACTCCCAATTCTGGAGGCATAATAATGGTCTAGCACAGGGGTCTTCAAACTACGGCCCTCTAGTTGTTCAGGAACTACAATTCCCATCATGCCTAGTCATGTCTGTGAATGTCAGAGTTTTACAATGCCTCATGGGATGTGTAGTTCTGCAACAGCTGGAGAGCCATAGTTTGAAGATTCCTGCTCACTCTAGCATGTTTTGAAAGAAGGTGTTTTTTCATGTGCCTTGTATAATGCCCAAGAAATATCGTTTGGAAAATACAAGTGGGTCATTGCACATCTACGTTCCAAATTTGGCACTTAAGATGGTCATACACTATGCAATCTGATTGGCCATTCTCTGTACAACTCAATATTTATGCAAAATATGTAATAGGAAGACGCACTTGAACAATTCATTTAAATTATAGGAAACCAAACAGGCTCTTGCACTAAATCAAATTTATTTGGGATCTAACTGATTGCATTGTATGGCTACCTTTAAAGATCAAGATCTGAATATATTCCAGTTTCAGTACCCTTCTAAAGCCCCATACACACGGTCGGACAATCCGCGGACCAGGTCGGTCGGATCCTGTCCGTCGTACTTTGTCCGATGTTGGTGTTGCGTACACACGGTCGGACTACGTTGTCGGAATATCCGGTCTGCAAGAACGTCGTGACGTAAGTCGTCGTCCACGAGATTAGAAAAGGGAAGTTCAGCACCACGTCAGGCACCCGTTGGGCTCCTTCTGCTGATCCCGTGTTTATCGAGATTTAGTCGAAGTTTGGTGACTTAAGATTTGCGCTTCTCAGTTTTCTGACTCAGATCGTTACTGCTCTTCAGTTTGTGCTTGTCGTGCGTATCTGTTTATTAGTGCGTGTAGTCAGTTCGCATTTGTTGGTCATTGCGGCCTATATCTTGATATAGGATGCTTTGATTTGCACTGCTTATTGTCTGCTCGTTTCTGGTATTCATTTCGTTCTTTCAGGCCTTGCTGTTTATCGGTGCTTTCTGTTTGTCCGTTCTGACCAGCCGACCTTTTGTGACCTTGTGAGCGATGTTTCCCGTGCGTACTCGTCGCCGAGTTCGTGCTGTACGCGGAATTGGTGTCGGGCTTCTAGCTTTGAGCCAAGACCCGTCCATGAACAGAGTGACGAGGAGTATGTGGACCAAGAATTGGTTGCTTCAGCGTGACCAATTCTCGCACATGCCTTTGCTTCGTGAGATCCAGGAGAATAATCCTGATGATTTCAGGAACTTTCTCAGGATGACGGACCCCGATTTTCACCGTCTTTTGGCTTTGCTGACCCCCTTTATCAGCCGGCAGGATACCTGCATGAGACAAGCCATTACTCCGGAGCAGAGGCTTGTTGCCACGTTGAGGTACTTGGCGACAGGGAGAAGTCTTCAGGATTTGAAGTTCTCTTCAGGTATCTCTCCCCAGGCCCTGGGACTCATTATTCCAGAGACCTGTTCTGCCATCATCGAGGTCCTGCAGGAGGACTATATTAAGGTAACATTTCTCCTTTACTATTCCCTTCTATGTATGTTCTTTTTGCTAATGTCTTCTATTTTTGACCTCCTTCCCTAATTACCATGATTGCAATATGCTCTAATATGCTGTGCCCCTTTTCTCCTTCATGCATTTTTCCCTTCACTTACCTCACCAGCATGCTCTTCTGCCCCAATAGACACCTATGGCCTAGTCACCTAAGCAATGTATTTTGTCTGCTGCATAGTATTTTTTGCCCCCAAACACCCCCTAAAATATGCACAAATGTTTGCTGTGTGGTTTACTTCATGTAGAGCCCCTTTTTTTTATTGTTTTTGGTGGGGGGGGGGGGGGGGGCAAACTCATTAGGAACCCCCTCCCCCAACTGCTCTGTCAGATGGTACCAATCCTCTATCTGCTGGCTTTCCCAAGGTCAATACACACTATATACCTACCTCTTTTTAGTGGGCATCTTTAGGGATGAATTCTGCAAAGCATGTAGTGCAAGGGGCTGCCTCCATACTTTCCATTTCCTATTTTTTTGTGTTCTTTCCCTCCTATTAGCTTGCTTGGTAATTTCAGAATGTCACAATGTGCTTTCCTTTTTTTTTTGGGGGGGGGGGGGTTGAAATGTTAGTTTAGCTTTCCTGGGGGCTGCCAATAGTGTTAAGTACAGAGGGACTGGCCAAACTAGCACACATTATTGAGCCATTTGCCAATCAATGAAGTGCAGAGGGTTACCTGACCACACCCCCCCCCCCCCCAAAACCCTAGTTATTGTCAAAGGCCCATCAGAAGTGGGGGGATTGATGGGGGGTGAGTAATCTGTGAAGGGGAGCCTCTACTTTTCTGTGCAAATACTTTCCAGCCTCCAATTTTATACAATGCTCTTGTTCCAAGATGTTGATTGTCTAATCTGCTTGCAATGTTTATGTGCAAAGTGACTAATTTTTTTTTCTTGTTTCACTCCACAGTTCCCTTCAACGCCACAGGAATGGCAGACTGTGGCCTCCCACTTTGCCAGCCGTTGGGACTTTCCTAACTGCGGAGGGGCAATTGATGGGAAACACGTCCGCATCGTCCCACCGCCCAACTCGGGGTCCCACTATTATAATTATAAAGGGTTTAATAGTGTAGTGATGTTGGCGGTGGTGTCGGCAACATATGAATTTATGTATGTGGACGTGGGGATGAACGGCCGGATCTCGGATGGTGGTGCCATTACGCACACGGAGTTCTACTGGCGTCTCCAAAGTGGCAGTCTGTGCTTGCCACCTCCAGAGGAGAATGCTGAAGGACTCCCCTTCGTCTTTGTCGCAAATGAAGCGTTTGCGTTGACTCCCCATGTGATGAGGCCGTTCCCGATGAGGACCCTCACCCCAGAACAGAGGGTCTTCAACTACAGGCTGTCCAGAGCCAGAAGAGTGGTGGAGAACACTTTTGGCATCCTGGCCAGCCGCTTCCGCCTGTTCTTGACGGCAATTAACTTGGCGGAATACAAACTGAACAACATAGTTCTTGCCTGTTGCATATTGCACAACTTCCTCAAAAGACATAACAGGAACTATGTGGTGCCCGTTGGCCCAGATGTGGAGGGCCCTCCAAATGCGGACCTCACAGCCCTTCAAGTGGCACGTCCAGGCTTGCCCCCTCTAAATGCCCGCGCGGTCCGCGAGCAATATATGGAGTACTTTGTGGGTAGGGGGGCCATTGCTCTGCCTGACGATGTGTGAGAGGCATTTTTTAATAAATCTGATATTTCAACCAACCTATGATTTCTTGTCATTTCATTATTCTTTTTTGCTTATTTTACCTTGAAATTTTTTACCTTTGCCTTCGACAGTGGGAATGCACTTTCTGGGCAAAAGGAGGTAACAGTCTCTTCTTCCCAAAAAGATTAGTCTCATGTTGTGTGTTTGATACCTAATCTTTGGTCTAGATAAGGTTTGTACTGCCTAACTGACACCCAAAATACTCCTTTTCATCACCAGGTCAGACATGTGTGTATTCTCAAAAATGCTGTGCTCCGTGTTTTCGTACAAAGCACTGTGGGTGTCATTTACATAAGTCAAATCCACTATGCTCTACAAGTGCAGTGAAAAAGTGCCCTGGAAAAGAAACTTGCAGTGCAAAGTGGACTTGCCTTTAGTAAATAACACCAATTGGCCACCATATCCTTTCCATTTGACATACATAATGCATTGTGTTTTTGAAATAAGGAAGCCACACATTTAGAAAAATAAAAAAGTTTACTTTGAAAACATTCACAAGTGCGTTTACAATCTTCACGCCCAAACTGACAACATCTTGGTTATTTACAGCATTGTTTAGAAACATTCCGCAATTGGTAAAACCAGGCATGGAGCAAAACAGAACCTATGAACTTGGAAAGTTCAACTTTGTAAAGTGAAGACAAGATCAGACATGACTATATGTTCAAAGTGTGTTTGATCTTGCCTTCATCACATGGGGGGGTCACCCCTGGAAAGTGGAAATTTAGAACATGCACACAATTTGGGTCTGAAAATGGTCATTAGATGGTAAAACACATGCCTAGAAGCTTCAAAAGTGCCATTTTCCATCATGGGGATGAATGGACGTTTTTTGGGGGTGCAACCCCTTCACCACAACCACTTTCGTAGTTCGTAAAGTGGTTGCACCCCCAAAAAAACGAGGGCATTCATCCACCATGATGGGAGCTAGCACATGTGGACACAATGTGTGCAGGTTCCAAATTTCACACAGTTCTTAAGTTACAAATGTGTGTTAATTACTTGGTGCGTTTTCATATTTTTCCTAAAACATCAATGATGTTCTTCAATTTTTGTTGAACATCATTGATGTTTTGCTTTATGTAATCGAGATCTCTATTGCAGACCATTATCTCCCCGATGAGTACGTGGGCACTCTCTGTGGTAAAGTGCGATTTTTCTTCCACAACATCCACGTCACCTAAAAACCACAAACAAAAAAAAAAAAAAATCGGGTGTTGGAAATGAGGCAGGCATACATTGATTAGCTTACCAGTAGCTGTGTTCTCCCACACTCACCTGTTGTGGTGACAATTTCTCCAAGTTCGATGATCTCTCCTTCCTCCTCCTCCTCCTCTGCTTCTGCTGTTTCACCTTTTTTGGGAGGTGTTGGTTTTGGGGGTTTCCTCAGACGGGCCAAGTTTTCGCTCCCCTATGAGAATGTACAAAAGGAAGATTTAGCAACACAATCTATTGAGGGCAGAAATAGGAAATGACAAACATTGCTTGAAAGTCACGGACACAATTTTTGTTTGGCCAGTTACAAATGCCAACTACATGAATGTAGTCACTTTGTAAAGGTGCTAAACTGACTAGCTTTTTGGTAGAAGTTTGTGTGATGGAGACCCCCCTCTAGTATCCACTGGAGCACATGTGTGGAAAAGCCTAATAAAAAGGTGGTTTGGGTGTCCCAGCACTAGTGCTCTAGAGTCCAGATGGGTAACCAGCTACTGGGTGACCTCTCCTTTACATTGAATAAATTGGCTTTACATTCTTGATAACATTTCGAGTGAGAACAAACTTCCTTTCCACAAAAAAACACACCAAACATCGTATTATAAGTGGCCGATCGTTGCGTACGATCGAATGGACACACACACGACCATGACAGTGGCAGAAAGATCGAGGCTGAGTACGATCGAATGCACAGACGAACATGAAAGTGGCCATTTTGGAATGTACAACTTTGTAAAAATCAAACCACATGGAGCAGTATGCAAGCAAGAAATAAAACACAAAACACAACTACTTACTTTTTTGAAGAATTCGCTTGATCTTTCTGTACTGATCGGCCTCCCTCAGTTTCAGGTCTGACCAGCGTTTCCTCAGTTGCTCCTTGGATCGTTGTACCCCAAAATTATTGTACAGCCTCCTCACAACTTTAGACATGATCTTGGCCTTGCGGACATTGGGGTTGAGGTAAGGCCCATACTTCCCATCATAGTCGCTCCTCTTTAATATGTCCACCATCTCCAACATTTCTCCAAATGACATATTGGAGGCCTTGAATTTCAGGCTCCGGGATCGGGACGTTTCTGCCTCCGGACTTTCCTCGTCCTCCTCGTTGGTGGGATATTTGTGGCGCACCTGCTGTGTCCCCGCCATGTGCTCTCCCCACTGCGCCGTAAAGAGAAGGGGTGGGGAATAGACGAGAAAGATCGTCAGGGGCGGGCGGAGTTTGACGCATGCGCACTGTATATAAAACGTCACACGCCTGTGTCGTAGCCACGATCTGGGAGACGAGGGGAGAGAAAGCTCACGCACGAGACGATCGCTAGAAACGAAGGTACAATTTGACGTTGGTACATAACTAGCCTAGACTGATTAGAACTTGAGGCTTCTTTATGGAGAAGATTAGGAGAGTTTAGGCTGACATTATTTATATTGTTCTGTGTGGTGTTGTGTCTTGCAGAGGTGATGGAGGCCTTCTACGACGTGAGTTTTCTCCCCCTCTTCATTGATAAATACAGGGAATTTCCCCTTTTATGGCTACCAAAGCACCGTGACTACAGAAACAGACCAAAGAGGTACGCAGCCATGCTGAAACTTGTGGCATTTGTAAAGCCAACCCTGCCCATGGCAACCGTGGCAAACTTAAAAGTGAAGATTAACAACATGAAGAGTACCTATTTCCGGGAGCGCACTAAGGTCCGTAAGTCCCTAGCATCTGGAGCTGCAGCAGCTGATGTCTATGTCCCCACGCTCTGGTACTATGAGAGGCTCCACTTTCTCAAAGACCAGACTACTGTCAGGAAGTCACTCTCGACTCTTCCTTGCACGCGTCCTTCCACGCACGCCACCCCTGATGAGGCTTCCGAGGACCAACCTGGGCCTTCCAGTATGGAATATGTGCAGGTGCCCAGCTTGTTCCAGGTATAGTAGTTTTGTAACCATTTTGGGGAATAAGGAATGATGTTCAGTTAATTCAGGATCCCCAATTGCTTAGTTCCTAACGTGATTGACATATCAACAGACAGTGGTGTTGGAGACATTTTTGGGAAGACTCTAAACTGCAGGGCTGAGAATTGTATGGTTTTCTATTTGTAAACATTTTGCAACAGTCACTAGATGAGAATTGTGTGTGTTTGATGAACAAATAACTGAAACTATGTCCCTTTTTCAGACACAGGAAGACCTCAGCCAGGAGGTGGCTGTGGAAGGTGGCAGTCAGGAGGAGGCAGGGGTTAGTGGCAGCCAACAGGGGGGTAGGCGTAGGAGCCTGACTGTCTCCCAAGTCCCTCCCCTCCGCCTTCCCTACAGAAGGGCGAAAAGCATGGGGGAGGTGGGAGAGTCAGCGCTCCAGCTGATACGAGATGCCTCAGCCTCCCTATATGCCACACCCACCTACGAGGAGGCCTTTGCCTCCTTGGTTGGCAGTAAAATGACGGGTATGGAGGCGGGGCAACGCAGCATGTGTGAGGATGTCATCCTCAAAATACTAAATGAGGGGATGGCTGGGGAGATTACCCCACTCACACATGTTTGCGAGAGTGACCTTGCTCCGCCTCCTCCTCCTCCTTCTGCCACCCCACCAGCACCAGCACCACGGCGTGGAAGGAAGCGTACAAGGAAGACAAGAGAGTGATGACCTTGATTCAGTCTGGTCTGAGAGAAGATGGAGCCTCTCGTTGGACCAGAGCCTGGGGACCTAGATGGCATCTGCTGCAGTTCCGGATGTTTTGGACTTCAGGACCAGATTGCGCTCCCTTATTATTTAGATAGGTACTCTTCACGCCCCCAATTTTTTAAGCGTGAAAAATGATGGTTGCCATGGGTGTCCAAGGCTTTGCAAATTCCCCAAGTTTCACCATGGCTGCGTTCCTCTTTGGTTTGTTGCTGAGACCTAAATAAAGGTTTTTTTGATTTGAAATAATCATTGACTATTGTGTTTTACTTTTCTACAATGACAGTTTTTCTTGGAGTAGGCAGGTACATTTCACTAATCCTAAAGTAGAATTAACAAGGGGCACCAACAACCAACAAACTACTAGTAAATTTAAGCAAGAAATACAAATGTTAATAATGTGGTTTTGCTAAGTTGAGACACACAACCCCCCTCCAAAAAAAAAAAAAAAAAAAAACTTCAAATATGTATTCCCAAAAAAAAAAAAAAAAAAAGACAAATGATGCTAAAAATATAACAAAGATTCTTTTACGATCTGAGTAAAAATAAACATGTAGTGTATAAATGCTGAAAAGTAATAAAGAAGTAAGTTTGTGAGAAGTGCGGGTGAATAGGAGCAGCTAAAACATGTCATTCTTGTTGCATTGTAAAGAAAAAGAGAATGCGCTGCATTAAAGACATTTTAACATTGCAGCGTGACGAATGTGCTGTGTCGATTAGGAAAGGTAGTTTTACCTGACCGAGCGCTTCCGTCACAGAATTTCTTCTGAGCATGCGTAGCACTTTGTCCGTCGGACAACCGTACACACGATCGGATTTGGTGTGATCGGACCGTGTTGACGGCAAATCTTTCCAGCAGGAGATAAGACTTTGTCCGTCGGACAAACCGACGTACACTGTCCGATGGTGCATACACACGGTCTGATTTTTCAACAACATTGTCCGATCGGACAGAATCCATGAAAAAGTCCGACCGTGTGTATGGGGCTTTACAGTGTGAACAAAGTGAAAGGTATTGTCAATCAACTTAAACTCCACCTGCGACATGTTATTGCAATAAAAATAATAAACATTTGCTTTGAAATATAGATTTGTAAGAAGCTTTAAAACACTTTGTTGCTATTAATTATCTATTTTGATTCTTTATTCTGAAAGCCATTTTTTTTATGTCATGTGACCGGCTCAGCACCAATTAAGACATGTAATGTATCTGTTCATTGAAGAATTTAGTTTCGTCATATTCGTTATGCTGACCCAATTTGTTTTTGGAATTTGTTCCGTATATTCGACATTCGCTTAATATATTCGTTGGTCCAGGCAGATTCGAAAAATGTTGCATTTTTTTCTGAAAGATTGCTGTATATTCAATATATTATCGAATTGGACTGATTTAAACCAGATGGATTCAATATTTTCCAACCCACCGGGAGAAATGGCATTGGCTGATTGGACAATATCAACTGGCATCATGTGTATCTGAATTAACTAATGGAATTCAATTCTAAACAATTTGTTATCTGAATCCGAATGATCAAAAAAATTTGAAAACTGAATTAATTTCCCTATGGGCCTGGACAACTATCGCATCCTTTGACTTCATCCAAATGAAAAAAATGCATTTGTTATTTTGATTATAACTTTTTTGGATCGTTTGTATGTCAATTTGGAAATTTGGATACATTTGAATTTCTGAAAATTAAATTTACGTCCAAAAAAGAAATTGCACATGTCTAGCACCAATCAGCACTGTGCAAACACATATTCATAATCCAGACCAGTGGTGGCCTGTAATGCAGGGTGCATGGGCACTGATCCCCTAATCCATGCTTCCAGCCCCCTAATCTCCACGCAGGATGCTGGACGCATTGGATTTCAATGGTTTTTTTTTTTTTGGACGCATATGATTAGAGCCTGAGGCTCTAATTGGTTTCAAAAAATGCTGAACTCAGGGCGCAGAGCACTGCACCCTGAGCCCACCTAGTTCTGTGAGGATAGCAAATTAATATTCGCTATTGTCTTCCTGAGTCTCCTCCCGACCAAAAAAGAAGCAGGTCCTGAGACCCGATTGGCCAGGGAGTCGTAGGTCTCCTGGCCAGGGAGTCGTAGGTCTCCTGGCCAATCGGGTCTCAGGGCCCACTTCCTATTTGGCCGGGAGGAGAAGCAATATCTGTTCGGCTGGGAGGGAAGCCCGACAGCCCTACCCCTTGTCCGCGATCCTCGTCATCTCCTAAGGTAAGGCCACATTACCATCCATATCCCTTGGAGAGGAGGGAGGGGGTGCAGCGGTGTAAGTGAGGGGGGGTTTGTTTGCTGCCACCCCCAGAATATTGAGCACCAGCTGCCACTGGTCCAGATGTCTGTTGCTTTAGTACATACATCGCTCCTTCCTTAAATCTTTCCCTGACCTGGAAAATATCATTTGACTGCTTAACGGCAATGATTAAAGTACTCATATGTTTTTTTTATAATAAATTAAATACAGTACCATGATCTTTATAAATAAATAGAAGGGATAATTGCAATTAAACATTTATGTTTAGCATCACCTTAAAAGTATTTCACCAAAAGTTTACATTTGCAAAGTTTCATCTCCAAATGTTTCTCTCTGAACGTACCAACATCATGCGTCTATTTGCCAGTGCAATGAAGGGTGGAAGCCTCTTTTCTTGCTCCCAATGTGACAATAAAATATTTATCACTGTGGTGCCACAGTTTCTGAGGTGAGTTCAGTATTTCTTGCCATTAGTTCTAGGTATAGTTACACTTTTTTGTCTTGTAGCATTTCCACCCCCAGCTTTATCATGACTTGTGTGGGTATAGCTTCTAATATTGCTTGTGTGATAGTAAGGCTAAGCAGTTGACTTGGTTAAGAAGGAGGGTGGTACACGACTACTAGCTTAAGGCAACAGTGGTAAAGTACCTTTTTAAGATCAGTCTCATGGCTCATATAACTATGACTAGTTTCTTGCATGGCCATGAGCATTGCACTTGTTGGCATATGTGGGTAACCTTGCCTCCCTGATGATAGGCATGCTCACTAACTTGGAGGGTATTTAAACACCTTCCTTTCTGGTGGCTAGTGTCCTATTGCCAGGTAGCCTGCATGTTAGATTGCCATTGTTTCTGCTGTTCCTGGTCCCAATGCCTGAACCCACTCACGTCTACTGCCTTCATTGCAACTCCTGTTTTTCTCTTGCCTACCACTTGCTTCTACCTCTGCCTGGACACCAACTACTCTCTTGTCTGCTGCCTGCCTTGACCTCAGTTTAGACTCTGATCTTCCATTATCTCCACTGTATAGTCACCCTGCTTCTACAACCCCCCGACAGGGATGGATCCAGAGGGGGGCAACCCCCCCCCCCCCCATAAATATTACCGACTCCAAAGCTTTCTCCTTCCACCACCTCACCAGATTTAAGTTTTGAGAGGCATCATCTAAATCCAGCTGCAGCAAATTTATTTCTGCTTCCCCCTGCTCCTCGCGGCTCCCAGGTG
>CM053031.1:215952490-216094142 GCA_028564925.1 Lithobates sylvaticus | reverse complement strand
CCATTAATGCACCCTGATCAGTGCCCATTAATGCAGCCATAACAGTGCCCATTAATGCAGCCTGATCAGTGCCCATTAGCACAGGCTCATAAAGTGCCCATCAATGTTAGTTTCCCCTAGTACCTGGTCTGCACAGCTTCTTCTACCTAGGTCCCAGGTTCAGTGCTTGTCCTGCAGTGGTTCCTCTGGAGCTGGAAGTCCGGTACCAGCTGTGCACTGCTGGTACATCTGGTCCTCTCCCTTCCTCCTGGGCACCAAAGAGCTGGGTAACTAGGGTTTGAGCAAACTGGGGGAGGGGCGAGGTGAGCCGGCAGGGCGGGGACTCCCAAATCCTGTACACCAATCAGCTAATCTCCCGACTCCCGCCATGTAGCTATTTAGAAAAAGAACTTCTCCGGGTCTCTTGCAGCAGCACTCCCGGCCAGCTCCAGTGTACTGATATAGCACATGGCAGCCTTCAACTGTGTAGTGCACTACTGTGGATTAATCCACCCAAAGCCAAAAGTGATGAAATAGTCCGCTTTCTGTCCCCCGGGCCCCACTGAACACAGGGGGCCTGGAGAAGTATTTTTTCTAAACAGCTGCACAGCAGGAGATTAGCATATTGGTGGACAGGGTTTCGGAGTCCCCGCCCGCTCTACCTCTGCTGTCACTGAAACTGGCCCACTGAGCCATCGGGCCCACCGGGAAACTCCTGGTAGTACCAATGGCCAGTACATGCCTGCCTACATCCACATTCCAAGCATTTGGCCAGTCACACGGCTCTATGAAAATCCACGGCCGGTGAGCCCTCTTGCTGTTGAGTTGTCATACACAACAAGCTGACCTGCAAATCTGTCCATACACCCTATAGATTTGGCAGTGTAGCCAACTAGTGGTGATTTGGAATACAGCCAATCTTTGGTGGAATATACCGGCTTTTAGCTGCAGCACTATTTCAGATCAGTTCAGTCCTCTGATGAGGATATATATGTCATCTGTGTGTTCAGTGTGTTACACTGAAGCAGTCAATTATAGGAATTGATTCTGGGACTGTGCACTTATGCTTGTATAAACTGACACTCTGGAGTCGTGACATTGGTCAACCCTGGAACAAAAAGCTTGTCTGGCTTGGATTATATATGAAGATTTAGACATTCTCTTTACTGCAGTATGATCTAGTGACTTTATTCATCCATCCTCCACTACCCTTTTTCACCCCCCTCTTCTCTGCTTCTTTATCCTCCAGTGGCTCGAACCCCCAGGAACCTCTGTGCAGGTGGATAAACCAATATATATTGGAATTTTCTATTACCTTATATATGATGGCTTGCCGTGGTTTGACCACCTGTACATTGACCATCTGGCGTTGGTCAAGAGTTTGTTATGTGGTACCTCGTTGTGTCACTGTTTTTAGTATTTTTGTTTATTGATCTATGTATTCTGTCACGGTTGCTATTAATGCAGGGTCACCCTGATTAAGTGCCCATTATGCATAAACCAAGTTTAGTAATTAATATCTCTATTTCTACTTGAAATTAATCTATATGATCCTTTTTATTTTTCAATAAAGTAAATATTTTTGTGAACTTGTATAACAAGCAGACTGATTTTACTGTTGTGGGTTTAGTAACACTTGAAATAAACACAAAAGTGCAGCACTTAGTGGATTACATATACTATACGTACTACTTTATATAGTGCAAAGAAATTGTCTGTGCTAGAAATACAAATAAAACAATATAATATGTGGATATACAAAATAAATGTAAAATTCCATGCGGAAACAAGGAAATATCAAAAGTGACTGATGATATATGACATGTTGTGACAGTGTATCCCAAAAGAGACAGGCTTCCAGATTCCAGTTTTTAGTGTCATTATGTGAGTCACCCCAGTGAATGTAAGGTGGGGGTTTACCAGATTGTAGTGACCCTCATTAAAGAGAAGTCAAAGAGGCGTTTATGGGTATGTACTGACTCCTCAGAACCTCTGATCTGCTCATTGTAATCGTGGCAAAGTTGTGTTTACCTTAGTGTATCACAGCATATACTGGGAAATAAAGCTACATATAGCGATGTTACCATGAAAGGAAAAAAATACTCTCCAAAGTGTAGATTAATTTAAAGTGGTAAAGTTTAATAAAACTGCACTTACAATACATGAAGTTTAGGCAGACATTTCAAATAATTCAAATTCGGGTATTTCTCACAAACAAAATGGCCATGGCTGGTGGGCGCATGTGCAGTAGTGTGTGTTCTGGCTCCAACCTACGCGTTTTGTCATAAATTATGTCATCAGGGGTACGGGGTGATGTCACCCAGCTATACATTTGCAGGGTGGATAAACTACCTCTTTCAAACATAGTGATGTATGTGTCTCTTGATTCAGTATGATTACAACCTGTCTGGCAAGGCCAGACCCTTTGACACACCAAGGCTGAAAAAAGAGGATTTATTTGGGTTCTACACCCAACGAGGCAACATCAAAAAACGGCAACAGCAATAAATAGAAACAAAGTACAACAAACTATGCTTAGACCGAATAATGCTAGTCCCACTCCCCTCCAGGCACTTAAATCCTAAATCTAATGGGAGGTCGTAACTAAAGGTGACACTCGCCTAGAGGCTGAAAGGTCCTAGAGTCCCTCCAAAACTCCTCCCATTGGCCAGGGTTGTACTAAATGATGGGTCCCAGAGTCCTTCATTGTAGCATTACACTGAATTTGTATCTTGCGGCTAAGGATGTAAGTCCCCAAACTAAGTTCCAAGATAGGGTTGCATTGTCACTTTAAGAGGAGGGTGATGAGGTTGCAGCCAGTGGCCTCTCACCACTATGCACTATGCAGTCTGTTGTGATGCCTCCTCCTAATATGCAGTGTTCGGAACTTGTCGCTTTGGTGGCAATTCTGGACGCTGTAGCAATAATCTCACAAAACCAGTGACACCTCTCTCCTCCAGCTCGTTGCATCTTCTCCAAACAAATGTGGCAGCATAATCCTGCTCTGACACAGTGGTAAACACTGGTTACAAATGGTGTCTCAGACTTTGTCTGCAGCAGTCCAATTGGCTCCTCTCACTCCCCATATGTGACTGTCCCACACCATGGCTTCTCCTTCCTTTTCCTTCTGTCTGTAGCACACCATTCTCCTTGCGGTCCCATACAGTTCTCCACTAAATAGCTGTCTCCCATGGACTATATCCCCCACAGTTCCAAATGATTCTTAGCAGTTTTTCACACATCTCTGGGCAGGTTTTTCCTTTCCCAGGCTACCCAGCAGCCAACCACAGTATCCCCTGTAACCTGGGCGATGGGTAGGTCTCTCCTCCAGCAGCCGTGGCTGCAATTGAGGACCTGTAAAGGCATACTATGTAAAGACATACCTACTCCATTTGTCTTTTATGGATCATTAGGGCATTGGCTCTTGAAGCTCGTCTCTGCTCTACTATAAGGATATAAACAAGAAGAGATTCCGTCATAAAATCTAATTGTACTTTCATTCCTGCAAAGCTGCCCCACACACTTTACTAGCAGCCGGGGAGAGGGGACTGACAGCTTCAGTGTGAGGGCAGTGATTACAGCCGAGTCCATGTGGCTGTGGTCCCTAGAATCTCAGACTGGGCTATTCCTGCATCTGCTGGCTTTTCATAAGCTTAGTCTGCTATAGCTCTCTAATTAAAGGCATAGATCACCCTTTATTTTTTCTATGTATCAATATACTATTAATATACCTCTATTGCGCTATATTCTAGGGAAGGCCTTACCTTAGCCTCTGCTTACTTGTAAACTCCTCAATTACTACCTGGTATATGTCCTACAGGATGGGAAAACTGTTAGTAGTGTAAGGAAGTACTTTAGCAGCTGACCTCATTAGAAAACACCCTTCACCTGCCCTCCCCATCCAGGAGATTGCTCCCACCCACATCTGTATTTCCATGCTTCTCCAATGCAGTAATACATAGCCAGTGCCTTCCTCTGCTGATCGATCATTTTGCACCTTACCTTATTCTTCTATTCATTGGTAATTTGACAGGGTGGGCAGGAGTTGAGCGATCACATAACAGTCTATGTAGGGCAGAGCTGTAGTATTGAAAACAGGAGAGGTGTGTCCCTGGAAGTCTGTAAAGCTCACCATACACTATGCAATCTGATTGTGCAATCTCCTTTAGATCTACCATCAACTATGTAGTGCAAGGGCCTGCCTTATAGGATACAGTGATTGGATGATAGGTGTCCTCCTATTATAGAGTTTTCGTAAATCTAAAGGAGATTATACAGAAATTGTACAACTAGATTGTATAGTGATTGGTCACCTACATACACTTAAAATGAACTAGTCTTGCTTTCGGTGCCATTAATTGTTAACAGCACCCCAAACGTGTAAGCAAACATGCATTTTGCCATGTGCAAAAAGTCAGAAAAATTAGCAAACTGCAACATGCCAAAATGCTCCACGAGCTACCTTCCCGCAAATAGGGCAGCCCATTGAAATTAATGGGCTGCCCTATCTGTGTTGAGGGAAAAATACATTAAAAAAAACACACTCTTCCACAATGCTAGATGTGAATGGGGAAAGTGAAATTTGTGGGAATGTGAGTTTACATCTTCCCCTCCCTGGAGCTGGATTACAAGAACAATAAGTGTCTCCACCCATTTCATCCCATAAACTGTACTTGTATAAAGCTGGCCATAGACTATAAAGTCTGATTATACAATCTTTGTACAATTTCCTTTAGCTTTACCAAAACTTTAGAATAGGAGGCGCAATATTCACTAAAAGTTGGTGAGTGAGGGCACATGAGGAGGGGAGCATGACACTTTATTATCTTTATCTGCACTTTATTGAAGCACGAATGGCACTTTAGAAGACCAATTTATTGAATTTGGCACTTAGAAGACGGCACAGATTTGCACCATATTTACATGAGCGTTATACTTATTTTGTGAACTTTATGTACGAACTGACACATTTGTTTTTGCTTATTTTAGTTATTCATATTTGAATCATATTCTGATTGAGCAAACGCAAGATATTGCACTATAGAGATTGATCTTGATCTTATGAGACAGCGCTGGGTTTAATATAACACATATTTAAAAGGTGATCATTATTATTCGCAGCATTCATATAGCACTGGCATATGACGCTACACTTTGCACTGTACATAGACCCATTGCTATTATTCCCCACAGGAGCTCACAATCTAACATTCCTACCACATTCATACACTAAGGGCATGCTGGGAGGATTCATTATCCGACCACTATGTTTTGGGATTTTGGGGGTGGTGAACCCACCCCCATGGAGAGAAAATACAAGCTCCATTCATACTACCCTAGGAGAGATTTGCCCGTGGCGCCCAGAGCTGCAAGGCGAAAGGGCTAATGACCTTGCCCCCATGCTAAAGCTATGAGTTACAGTTTTGGTGGGCAGGGCCTCTCATCACTGATAATGTGCATCGTATTACTTGTGGTAGTCATTGTTAGAAATGTAGTAATAATACCATACCCAACTTTTTGAGATGGGAACGAGGGACACCTATTAGCAAAGGTATGTAGGCATAGGCCACACCCCTGGCCACACACCCTTAAAGGAGAATTATAAAAAAAATGACTAATTTAACCCACAAGTGCTTTTTTTTGCCACTACTATCCCTTTGTACTGTTTTTTTGACATTTACAAATGCAGCAATGTGGACATTGGATGAAAGGTATAGCACTGGGAAACACTTTTTGAAAGATAAATAGTGCATTTTATATACAAAAATATAGATCAGACCAAAATGGGGGAAAAATGAGAAGGAAAGAGGGACTTTGTTCCAAATCAGGTACAGTCCCTGAAAATCACGGACATTAGGGAGCTATGATAATACTGACATATCCCTTTAATCCAAATTATATTTAATGACTGTGTTTATCTATGTCCTATCTGGATTTGATTTGAAAAATCTGTCATCGGCTTGCAGTATGACTAATTCACACATATATTCTGTCACCATTGCTATTTCAATTTCAACAGGATTATATCACACTAATGTAGAAAAACATATGCACCGAGCAAGTATTTGAACCACAAAACATTGTTTTTATAATGGAAACACTGCGATTTTCCTCACCATTGACAGGCATGTCAGGGACAGATGGGCCAGCTCTGCAAAAACCTACCTATGTACACCTTCCAGATTGCAATGGTTGCATTTGTTTGAGATACAGTAAATGCGTAGGGAGGCATGTTTTAACAGTTACATTATTTCAATCTGTCATGACAGTTAGAATTAAATTTATTAGCACAGGAATAAAACCTGGAGAATGTGGAAAATGTTTATATGCAAAGTATTTATAACTGTGAAAAGACGATTTTTATTATTTATTTTTTTCTACAGATTTTCATTCTGTGTTTCCTTTAAGTATATAGAAACCCAATCACTGCCTTTGGTAGAAACCCAATCACTAAAATCTCATAAACACTTTAAAATGTAAGCGTAAATTTAGCACTCATTTTCAATACTTCTAAATCTGAAGATGTAAATAAAAAATATTTGGTTACTGCCATAAAGGTACTTCCTGTTATCAGAGGTGTATTTAGGTTTTGTGCTGCCCTAGGCTTCACTAAAATCATGCACCCCCTCTTATTTTAAATACCTGGTAGGTACTGTGAATACCTCCTAAACTTGCACAGTTTAGTAGATAGAGTGCATGCAGCTGATGACTAGACATGTGCAATTCGTTTAGTTACGAATTCGTTTTCCGTTCAAATTCGTTATATTCGTTATTGTACGAATGAACAAATGGTTTACTAAAAATTCGAACGAATAACGAACTATCGAAAAGAACGAATGAACGAATGAAAAACAACGAAAATACTAAATAATTAAATTAGAAACAACGAAACTACGAAAGAATGAAAATCCGAAAAACTAAAACAGAAACAACGAAAATACCGAACAAAGATTCAAAAATAACGAAAATCAAAATGAACGAAAAAAATCGAAATTACGAATATTCGGAAAAAGGAAATCAAAACAACGAAAATACGAAATAACAAAAATTCTGCTGATCGAGAATTCGAAAGAACGAATATTAGTTCTGATTCTGAAATATTCCATCCAGAGTCCAGATAGGGTGTGGTTGGGTCGGAGGCACTGTTTTGGTGGATTTTTGAGTTAAGTTCTGACTTGTGAGAGAGAAATTCTTTGTTTCTTAAACATATAAATAGCATACACATTACATAAAATTATGAATTATGCTCCGATTACGAACCTACGAAAACAATGTTACGAAAGTACGAATAAATCAATCTTACGAAAGTACGAATGTAACTAAATCTAAGAAAATACGAATTTCGAATCAACGAAAATTAGATTAACGGAAATACGAATCTTTTTAAATCAACGAAAATATAGCTCTTCCGAAAATACGAATGCGTCCGAATACGAAATATAACAAAAATCCGAAAATCCGAATTTCGAATAAACGAAAATTAGACTAACGGAAAAACGAATCAACGAAAAAATAACTCTTACGAAAATACGAACGAGTCCGAATACGAACACCGACGACTTACGAAATTACGAATCATTACGAATCAACGGAAACTAACAGAAACGAAACGAAACTAAACAAATTTTTCTATTGTGCACATGTCTACTGATGACATGATCAGCGCATGCGCTCTGAACGTCTGGCTTACAGTGCTGGACCTTCAGAGCCCGTGCCTGAAATGGCGGCTCCCTCGCGTATGAGCGGGAGTGACGTCATCACGCCCCTGGCCCCTCATGTAGCCGGAGGCTGCAAACCTGGAATGAAGATCAGGGGAAAATGTCAGCCGTTTCAGCGGTGACATGCACAGTACTGTAGGGCTTCATTCTAATGTAAGTTTCTCATAATGTGCTGGCAAAAAACATATTTCTTAATTTACATGAAGGTCAGGTTAATATAATCAAGCACAGGGTTTTTCTTTACAATGTAAGGGGGAACTCTGTGGACCCTGATGTAAAGTAGAACTATGAGAATTCTGATGTAAAAGGGACTGCTGCAGACTCTGGTGTAAAGGGAAATGCTGATGTAAGGGGGTCTTTGGTTAACACAGCAGATGGTCAGAGACTGCGGGCATGGCAAAAGGGATGGTTAGAGACTGCGGGCATAGCACAAGGGACAGTCAGAGACTGGGGGCATGAAAGTATATAATAATGGTGCTGTGCTGTTGAATATCAGCAGGTGTATAGTATGTGACAAAAACTTCTTTAAAAAGTGCAGTGTTAAAAACTTGCATCAATACGTACAAGTGTCTTTGACTACCAGTATTCTGGGGGCATAATGACCACCATTGTATAAGGGGAACACTGACCGCAGTTGTACAGGAGTCCTGATCCCCACACTGTATACACTATAGACTACTGACATTTTTTACTCTATATGCATTGTTGCACAATGAAGGGGGCACACTGACTGCTATATTGCTGGGGGCTTATTATTGTGCAATGTGGAAAGTTTATTATTGTGCAATGCTGGGGGTTAATGAATGTGCATTGCTGATGTTAATTACTGCATTGTGTTTGGGGTTTATTATTGTCTCATGCTAGGGGTTTATTACTCTGCCAAGCTGCGGGTTTATTATTGTGCTGTGCTAGGGGGCTTATTACTGTGCTGTGCTGGAGGTTAATTGTTGTGCCATGCTGAGAGTTACTTATTATGCAGTGTTATAGGTTAACTACTGTGCCATGCTGGGGGTTACATAGTTAGTCTGGTTGAAAAAAAAAAAAACCACAATCTAGTTCAACCAATAAAAAGGTTACATATTCAGCTGTGCCCTAGTTAATTACTGTGTGGTTATGGGAGTACATTATTTTTCTGTGCTGGGGCTATTGCTGAACATAGGAGGGGGGACCCCTCACACAAATTGCAACTCAGCTTGTCCCTGCTGGGCCGGCTGAATTTAGATCAGTGTTTGGCTAGCTTAACCAAATAATTGCTTTAGAGGTTGGATATGCGATGGTTATAGCACAGTCAGTATTTGGTAGAAGTCACAGAGTCACAGGACTTCCTCCTGAGAAAGTCACGTGACTCTGTGACGCAATGCGTTGGGAGGAGCCTATGACATCACGATGCAAACAGGAAGTATGCAGGTCGCCATCTTGTTTGAGCCATTTCTAATGTACATGCATGTATTCTGATGTGCACCAGCAAATGTGCAGATTTTAAGTTAAGTTTTTAATCTCCGGCTTTATTTTTAATAAAAATAATCTTAAATATATGGAGAGCACTATATATATCTTTCTTATTTTAGCTTCCTATATACAACCACTGAAGGATTCATGGGGATGGAGGTGGATTGAATGACATTCATATACAGGAGAGGGTAAAAACACTTCTGGTGTATCAAACCCTGTTTAAAGGGAAGGCACATGAGACCTGATATTTGTATTGGGTCAAATCACTAAGGTGAGTATTGGAATGTTGGTGATGGGTTTTGCACAATAAAAGTTGGAGCAGGGGTCAAGTCCTGGGGCAAAAAAGTGTGGGAACTCCCGCCCAAGATCCACTCACCCACAAAAAAAAAAAAAAATGATACGCTCATATGCACGAACGCTTCAAAAGTGGTATTTTTCATCCAATTTTCGTATTGTGTGTATGAAGCTTAACTGTTAGTACATAAAAAAAAAAAACAATCCTCAATAAACATAAATACGGTAATTCTCTGAATAATCAGCATTCATTCAATTGTGCTTCCATGCAAATGTGAACATCATGTTCTGATCTTTATTGGGGAATGTTATTTTGTATATAGAGTGTTTATGTGGTGAGTTTACACTTTTCATTGAACAGAGTTTGGATAACACAGGGTTAAACGGAAAGGTCATAAATGAACTGCACATTATCTGGACAGAATGCTTGGGGAGATAGTGATGTGTTCCTGCTTAGGAGATGTATGTTAGCTTGGGGGGGCTGCAAACTCTGCAGGGCTCCAACACACACTCGCTGCTATTCCAACCCTTCACATATTTCCACATAAACTTCCCTCCTGGCATTAAACTTTGCCAGGTATTGTGCTCAGCTTACCACCCCAAACTGATGTTCCTCCCTCAGCTCACCTCTCTCCCTGCATGTCCTGTGAGCAGAATAGCTGTGCTCCTCCTCTGGGTTCTCTCATCATATGGCACTGAAGATAGAGGAGGGGGGATTCAGCGGGACACACAGAGCAAGTATGCAGGAGACTGGGGGGGGGGGCCGGGGGGGGAGATGAGGAGACAGAAAATCAGGAGGGGCCGGCGGGGAGGAGCGCATCACGAGAGGTCTGACTAAATACAATCTCTTAGCAGCAGGGACCTGATCTACCCTGTCAGCTAGCTGTGATTGACAGGTAGATCGAAGCGGAAGCTGTCATGGGGCCCCCTACTGGCAATGCCTGAATGGTCAGTCCACCCCTGGTGTGCGGCACTTACTTACTATTGCGAGCTGTGTCGGCAGCTGCTGGTGTAGCACCTGCCACACCTCTCGCATACTTCAAAGTCTTGCAGGACACGGCTGCTAACGGGAACTGAGTTCCTGTTGTGGAAAAAGTACAGGCACTCCGTTCCCATGCGTTCCCGCAGGACTTGCGCAGTCATGCAATGCTGTACCTTCACTGATGTGCGCTGATGAGGCTGCACTGATGGGCACTAATAGGCTGCACCGATGGGCACTGATAAGGTGGCACTTATGGGCACTGATGAGACGGCACTGAAGGGCACTGATGAGGTGGCACTGATGAGAAGGCAGTAATATGCAGCACTGATGGGCACTGATAGGTGGTACTGATATGCAGCACTGATGGGCGACACTGATGAGCAGGCACTGATGAGCACTGAAAGGCAGCACTGACTGACATTTCTGATGGGCACTGATTGGCATCACTGATGGGCACAAATTTTCATCACTGATGGGCACAGATTGGCATCACTGATGAGAAAAGATTGGTATCACCTATGGGCACTAACTGGCATCACTACTGGGCACTGTTGGGGCTGCACAGAGAATCAGGGCATTGATGATCAGTGCCCCGATTATCTGTACAGAACTGCCCTGTGAGGAGATGCTACTGATCAGCCAGTGTGAGGCGAGGAGAGCTGATAAACAGCACTTATTGGACACAGCTGATTGGGGCTCAGCACACCCCCGTGACCGTGCAAGCACGGTGAGACTGGATCCCCCCTGCCGTCATTTGTCTATTAAACAAAAAATCTTTTTTTTTTAATTAACTTAATGAATGAATACGTTTTACTTGAAGTTTTTTTTTTTCGTAATCAGCATCACATGATTTATCAGAAAAAGAGGCGCTATTGCGCTAAAAATAGCGCCTGCAAACCGACCCGAAACAGCTGCTGCTGTGTCTCCAGTGTGAAAGCCCTGTGGTGCGCTAGCAGGTGCGCTAGCAGGTGCGCTAGCAGGACGGTAAAAAAAAAGTCCTGCTAGCAGCATCTTTGGAGCGGTGAAGGAGCGGTGTATTCACCGCTCCTATACCGCTCCTACCCATTGAAATCAATGGGACACCGCGGGGATACCGCCGGCAAAGCGCCGCTGCAGCGGCGCTTTGCGGAGGTTTTTAACCCTTTTTCGGCCACTAGCGGGCGTTAAAACCACCCCGCTAGCGGCCGCATACCGCGGCTAAAACGATGGTAAAGCAGCGCTAAATATAGCGCTGCTTTACCATCGCCGCCCGCACCGCCCCAGTGTGAAGCCGGCCTAAAACAAAGCAAAGCAAAAGAATTCAAGATAAACTTTAAACCCATCAGAGTCCTAATCAAAGTCCTCCCTTACATCAAAGCCCACCCTAACATCAGAACGCCCCACACTTCAGTGTCCCCATTATTGTCTGCCCTTACATCAGTTTCCTCCCCCCATTTACATCATAGTCCCCCTTAATAAGATTTCCCTTACAACAGAATCCTTCCATACATGAGAGAGTCAAATAAAATCTTGCAGGGGGCCGGGAGCAGCTTTAATTAATGGAATGGGATTGTTGAATTCACTGGGATTAAATCATCCAGGTGAGCTTGATCTGGATTAATTTGAAGATTTTTTTTCATCTTCAATCATATTTTTTTTTTATTTATATTATGGGATCTCTTGTATTTACAGAGGACCCTTAGTTGGGCCTATTCTGGAAGACCTTGGTTTCTCTCCTTCCCCTGGTGTATTGGGGCGCATGGTGGTTACTGGACCTAGTTGTTATGAATGACCTATAAACACACTCTACAAATACATTGTTTTTATGCCATGACAATTTCTGTACACTCTTGATTAGGGATGGGCCCGGTGTTCGATTCTCAGGGGCTTTAGTACACTCCCCACGGTATAAGAGGCCGCCGCGGCGGCGGCCTCGCATATTATGTTTCAGTCACAGTGTCAGCGTGTCAGTGTGTTGCTGACTGCTGACAAGATATGCTCTATTTCTGGGGATTTGTGTGTGCGTGCTGTTAGAACAGCATTGCAGTATCACATCTGGGGGGTGTCTATAGGTGGCCTGTGAAGGGGGGCAGGTTTCCTGTGCTTAGAACTTTCCCTGCAAAAAAGTGTAATTTTTGCAGGAAAAAAAGCTATTTAAAAGCACTCGCGGCTAATGAATTGATGGCTCCTGTAACACAGAGAACTGTATTTCATTAATAAAAAAAAAAAAAAAAAGCGTGGGGGTCCCCCCAAATTCAATAACCAGGCCCTTCAGGTCTGGGATGGATATTAAGGGAACCCCAGCCAAAAAAAAAAATGGCGTAGGGTCCCCCTCAAAATCCATAACAGACCCTTGAGGTCTGGGATGGATTTTAAGGGGAACCCTAGCCAAAAAAAATGGCGTGGGGTCCCCCTCAAAATCCATACCAGACCCTTATCCGAGCACGAAACCTGACAGGCCGCAGGAAAAGAGGGGGGGACGAGAGCGCCCCCCCCTTCCGCCTGAACCGTACCAGGCCACATGCCCTCAACATTAGGAGGGTGCTTTGGGGTCCCCCCCAAAGCACCTTGTCCCCATGTTGATGAGGACAAGGGCCTCTTCCCCACAACCCTGGCCATTGGTTGTGGGGGTCTGCGGGCGGGGGACAAGGGGACCCCCAGATCCCGCCCCCCCCTGTGTAAAATGGTAAGGGGGTACAAAAGTACCCCTACCATTTCACCAAAAAAGTGTCAAAAATGGTAAAAATGACAGGAGACGGTCTTTGACAATTCCTTTATTAAAATCTTCTTTCTTCTTTCTTCATCCTTCGGTTTCTTCATCTTCTCCTTCCGTCATCTTCTTCCATCTCCTTCTTCCTCCGATCCGCTTCTTCTTGCGCTGGTCTTCTCGTCCTTCTCGTCTGGCATCTTCTTCCGTCGGCGTCGGTGTCTCTTCTTGGGCCGCTCCGCGCAATGGGAGGCTCCCGCTGTGTGAGGCTCCGTTCCGTCTGACAGGTCTTTTATAACGGAGGGCACCTGGTGACCCCGCCCCCCTCTGATATCATGGGAAAGCCATAGGGAATTCCCCATGACGTCCCCGTGCGTCAGAGGGGGCGGGGTCACCAGGTGCCCTCCATTATAAAAGACCTGTCAGACGGAGCGGAGCCTCACACAACGGGAGCCTCCCATTGCGCGGAGCGGCCCAAGAAGAGACACCGACGCCGACGCCGACGGAAGAAGATGCCAGACGAGAAGGACGAGAAGACCAGCGCAAGAAGAAGCGGATCGGAGGAAGAAGGAGATGGAAGAAGATGACGGAAGGAGAAGATGAAGAAACTGAAGGATGAAGAAAGAAGAAAGAAGATTTTAATAAAGGAATTGTCAAAGACCGTCTCCTGTCATTTTTACCATTTTTGACACTTTTTTGGTGAAATGGTAGGGGTACTTTTGTACGGGGCTTCCATTTCACACAGGGGGGGCCGGCATCTGGGGGTCCCCTTGTTAAAGGGGGCTTCCAGATTCCGAAAGCCCCCCGCCCACAGACCCCCACAACCAATGGCCAGGGTTGTGGGGAAGAGGCCCTTGTCCTCATCAACATGGGGACAAGGTGCTTTGGGGGGACCCCAAAGCATCCTCCCAATGTTGAGGGCATGTGGCCTGGTACGGTTCAGGAGGGAGGGGGGGCGCTCTCGTCCCCCCTCTTTTCCTGCGGCCTGCTAGGTTGCGTGCTCGGATAAGGGTCTGGTATGGATTTTGAGGGGGACCCCATGCCATTTTTTTTTGGCTAGGGTTCCCCTTAAAATCCATCCCAGACCTCAAGGGTCTGGTATGGATTTTGAGGGGGACCCTACGCCATTTTTTTTTTTTTTTGGCTGGGGTTCCCCTTAAGGACCTAAAGGGCCTGGTTATTGAATTTGGGGGGACCCCCACGCTTTTATTTTTTTCATTTTTTTTATTTTTTATCAATGACTTTTTTTTTATGAATGACTTTCAGTTTCAATGAATGACTGTTCTCTGTATTACGGGAGCCGTCAATACACATTAGCCGCGAGTGATTTTAAATAGCTTTTTTACTTGCAAAAATGACACTTTTTGCGGAGACAGTTCTAAACACGGGAAACATGCGCCCCTTTACAGGCATACTATAGACACCCCCCAGGTACGAAATTTAAAGGAATATTACACTTTTATTGTTTCAATTTAAGCATTATTAAAATCACTGCTCCTGAAAAAAACGGCCGTTTTAAAAAAAAAAAATTTGCATTGATACATGTCCCCTGGGGACACTTTTTATGACATTAACATGCATATTAGCCTTTAAAATTAGCACTTTTGATTTTGAACGTTCGCATCCATTAAAACTAATAGGGTTCTAAAGCTCGCACAGACTTTAGGTCCGTTCGCGGGTTCTGGTGCGAGCCGAACGGGGGGGTGTTCGGCTCATCCCTACTCTTGATGCATTCTGTGTATTGTGTGACAAGTCAATATATATCCTAAATGATTTCTATAGTGTAATAATATATCCTTTATTTATCAAAACGTAGGCTGTTAATCTACCCCATCCGATCAAAACCTGTTGTGTTCTCTATATACAGTCTTTCAATAAAATCTGGCATTTAGTGATAGACACTTGATGAAGAAATAGGAAGTCGATCTTTGTATATTTAGTAGAGTGTTTTGTACATGCAAGTGTGTAGTCTCCATTCTTTTAACAAACTGATGTTTTACTGGATTTTGTACACTAAAATATTATTGGCATCCGACCGTGTGTAATAAGAGTTATGCCACGTACACAGGAACTTCCGACCACAAAATCCGTCTGATTTTTTCCGACGGATTTTGTCCGACACTGGTGTTGTATACACACGTTCGGACAAAGTTGTCGGAAAATCCGATCATTCTGAACGTGGTGACGTTCGTTGCGTACGACAGAACTACGTAGAGGCTAGTAGCCAATAGCTTTGGTCTTGTAATATGATCTGAGCATGCGTGGCACTTTGTCCGTCGGAATTCGCTACACGCGATCGGAAAAAGTCAGATCGGACTTTGTTGTCGGAAAATTTGAGAGCAGGATCTCAAATTTTTTCCGTCAGAAGTGACGGAAAAAGTCCGATGGAGCCCACACACGGTCGGATTTTCCGACAACATGGTCCGAAATTCCGACCGTGTGTACGGGCCATAACACTTGTGGGTATTAATACCTCTTAAAGAGATCAAGCCTTACTCTGTTTCCTTGCTCAAGCCTTTCTCTGTTTCCTTGATGAATGCTTACTCTGTTTTTCTCCCAAAAAGATTGGTGTTATATTTGTTCAGGCACGGAACTGCCTCCTCCTTCCCGCACCAGACTGATGACATCATTCTCCCAAGATGCACCCCTCAGCTTAGGCACAGTCTCTTACTTAGAGCTCAAACATTGCTTTTTATTAAATAATTCAGGTATATTGTCAAGAATTTATTCATGACGATTTGTAAAGTTAGTGATATGTTGGTTTTAAATCATTTTGCATCAATCATATCAGCATATCCAAGCTTTTTTACAGTGATAGAAAAAAATTATTTTAGAAAAACAAATTACTACATATACCACAAGAGATTAGCTTTATTTAGTGCAACAGACTTAAGCCTCATACATACGGTACGATTGTTGGCCAACTGAGCATCTGATTTTTGTCAAAAGGGCGTGTGCCAGAATCTTGTCTTGCATACTAACGGTACACAATTGTCTGTCGCAACATGAACATTAACATGTACTATGAGGAATTTCAGCTCTTGAGCGCCACCTTTGGGCCACTTCTGCTAATTTCATGTTTGGTGAGCATTCATTCTGAGCATGCGTGTTTGTACTTTCGACTTTTATGTGAATGACCATATGAAAATCTGACGTCAAACTGTTGTCTGCCGAAAATTTACTAGCCTGTCATCCAACATTTGTTGGCCGAAAGTTGTCAATTGTCAAAAGGAGCGTACTAACAGTAAGATTTTAGGACAGTCAACAGACAATCCCCTGCCAACACAACAATCGTACCATGTGTACGAGGCTTTAGTCTGTATAAAATGCTCAGATTTCAGCATTGTAAAAAAAGTCAATACCTAAGTTTGAAACAGACACTGAAAATCTAGTACAAAAAGCTTTTAAGGCTGCATGAATCATTTAAAATTACTGGTATCATTTTACCCCACTTACTGATCCAAAATAATTTTCACTGTAACATTCGTATCTTTACGGATATTGTATATCAGACTCTGTGTCTGAGTATTGCTCTGAAATTTCCCATGGCAGTTTGCTAGCCTGGTTTATCATTTAAAACAAACTAAATAGGATGGGTTTTGCTTAAAGTAAAAAAGATTTATTTATGCGAAGAGTAATAAATTATTTATTTCTTTACTATTAAATTAACAGGTACTATTACCCAAACATAAAACTCTATAAATTAGACAAAGGTAGATAATTATTAGGCAAATTTGGATAGATTAAGGGGGGCTATAACCCCTTTTTTTGCCATATATGTCCCATTGGGGAGATATCCCACATTTTTTTTTCCTATAGCCAAAACAGGAAATCTCTCCAAAGTCAAGGAATCCTTGGTTGTCATCAAGGTCACCAGAACTTACGTCCCCATTGGAAGATTTACATTTTTTTCCTGTTCTAGTGAAAATTCTTGTTTTAGTTACACTATTTGTATACAGAAAGCCCCCTAAGATCTAATTCCCTGGTCATATGACTTGATTGTTGGTAACCGCTTCCCGACCGCCTCCTGCACATTTACTTCGGCAGAATGGCACGGCTAGGCAAAAGCACTACAGGTACGTCCCCTTTAATTGCCTAGCGTGGGGTCGCGTGCGCGCTCGCGACCTGGTAGGGAGCTCCGTGACCGCCACCGCGGGACCAGCGGACCTGTCACTGATCGGCTGTTCCCTGTCATCGGGAAAGCCGATCAGTGACGTCAGACGTCAGCCACGCCCCTACTGTGAAAAAAAACACACACACGTCACACTAACTCCTCCCCGCCCCCTAGTGGTTAACTCCTTCACTGCCACTGCCATTTACATAGGAATCAGTGCATTTAAATAGCACTGATTTCTGTATAAATGACAATGGTCCCAAAAATGTCCGATGTGTCCGCCATAATGTCGCAGTCACAATAAAAATCGCTGATCGCCACCATTACTAGTATTAAAAAAAATATTAATAAAAATGCTATAAAACTATCCCCTATTTTGTAAACGCTATAACTTTTGCGCAAACAATTAATAATCGCTAATTGCGATTTTTTTTTACCAAAAATATGTAGAAGAATACGTATCGGCCTAAACTGAGGAAAAAAAATGTTATATATTTTTTGGGGATATTTATTATAGCAAAAAGTAAAAAATATTGCATTTTTTTCAAAATTGTCGCTCTATTCTTATTTATAGCGCAAAAAATAAAAACCGCAGGGGTGATCAAATACCACCAAAAGAAAGCTCTATTTGTGGGAAAAAAAGGACACCAATTTTGTTTGGGAGCCACGTCGCACGACCGCGCAATTGTCAGTTAAAGCGACGCAGTGCCGAATCGCAAAAAGGGGCCTGGTCCTTTGGCTACAAATTGGTCCGGGGCTTAAGTGGTTAAAGTGGAACTTTAATGAAAAAAAAAAAAACCTGTGGACAGGTGGGATTTTTATTGCAGAAGAGGCATTAAAGTTCCCTTATATGTCTGCGCACATGCAGCTCAGTTTAGCATTTTGGCAATGTCCAGCTGACTAAACTCACCTTGGGCCAGACCAATTCAAATGGCTGAGGATCAATACCCAGAAGCCACCGGGCTGAAGATGGTAGCAGCGAGCAAGGAGCTCCGAGGGATCACAGCGTTGGAGAACAGGTGAGTATAGCTTTGCTTCAAAGTCTTGCTATTATATTATTGACCTATCTTTTTTTTAACATAATTGGGGTAGATAAAAACCCTTTACCTTCTTTCCTGAAAACAGTGGAAAGGTAAGCATCTGTCAATATATTAAGTTTTGCAACAATATCTTTCCCCCTTTTTCATCTGTTTTGTCCTTCTCTGTCATTATCTGCACCAGATAATATTTATTCTGAAATGAAAAGAACTTGGCAGCAAGCATATTCAGTTATTTCTGTTTAGTTATTAAAGCGGAGCTGCACCCGCACAAAAAATATTAAAAGTCAGCAGCTACAAATAGTGCAGCTGCTGACTTTTAATAAATGGACACTTACCTGTTCCTGGTTCCAGCGGTGTAGGCAGAATGTGACGAGAGACCGCTCGTCTCTCGCTGCCCCACCGCCATCATCTGTCAGGGAATCAGGAAGTGAAGACGCAACGTCTTCACTGCCCGGTTCCCTACTGCGCATGCGCGAGTCGCGCTGCGCGCCTCTATTGGTCCCCGCTGTGTCCTGGGAACTGTGTTTCCCAAGACACAACGGGGCAGCTCCGGATAAGGGGCGGGGCAGCTCCGGATGGGGCGGGGCAGCTATACGGAATTGGGTGCAGATACCTGTATTATACTATTGTATTGTGGCACCGGAGGGGAGGGAGGAATCCGATAAGCGGAAGTTCCACTTTAGGGTGGAACTCCGCTTTAAGAATACAGTGCCTTCACACTTTTACAGGGTTGGGTTTATACCCTCTAACCCCCAAGACTAAGTGGCCAGCTCTTTTATACCATCCCTTCCCTACTCGAGTCATCTGACTAAACTTAACATTACAGTAACAAAATGCAATTCAATAACCGCACAAGACAGAGATTGAGTTGAAACATTAAGAGGCAGAGAAATAAATGCTCAAACACCTGTAAAAACAAATTTTTTATTTGAGCTGCAGTGTGCATGAGTCCTTAAAGAAACATATGACTCATTCTGTCATTTTGAAACATATGACTCATTCTGTCATTTTGTCCGACACTGGTGTTGCATACACACGGTCGGACAAAGTTGTCGGAAAAACTGATCATTCTGAACGTGGTGACGTTCGTTGCGTACGACGGAACTACATAGAGGCTAGTAGCCAATAGGTTTGGTCTCCTAATTTGATCTGAGCATGCGTGGCACTTTGTCCGTCGGAATTCTCTACACACGATCGGAAAAAGTCTGATCGGATTTTGTTGTCGGAAAATTTGAGAGAAGGATCTCAAATTTTGTCCGTCGGAAATTCAGAGGGAAAAGGTCCGATGGAGCCCACACACGGTCGGATTTTCCGACAACACGGACTTATCCCCAGATTTTGATTGGCAGTTGTCTGTTACACTGCTGGTCCCCACCTACCCCCTCCCCAACCTACCTTGCTGTTTGCTTGTACCTTCTAACCACTTTTTTCTCCCTCATACCTAACCCCAGAGAGCACAGGATCCCCAATATCTGGACTTACACCGTCTACTCAAAGCTCAATACCAGGACCTAAATCGCATCCACTCTCCATCCGGCTACACCAGTAACAGTGAGTACTTCCTTTTTCTTCCTGCACCTTAGCACCTTCTCTACACAATGCCAAAGTTCCTGTCACTTAACGTGAAGGGGTTAAATCACCCAGCCAAGAGAACCTCCCTGTGGTGCACAGCTCGCGACTCCCACTGTGATGTCCTCTGCGTCCAAGAAACGCACTTCAAACATGCTGCTGAACCCAATTGCTCCCACAAACAGTCACCCATATCTTTAAGGCTTCTGGTCCTGGTAAAAAAGGTGGAGTTATGACAGCTATCAAAAACACCTGCTCCTTCACCCTTCATGATACACTCTACGACACGGAAGGCAGATACCTGGCCATTGATTGTGATTTAAACAACATCAGATATACTATTGTAAACCTCTATGCTCCAAATAAACGGCAGATCCACTTCCTTTCCAACCTTATGAAACAGATCAACAAATTTAAAAAAGGCCAGCTTATCATATGTGGCGATTTCAATATAGTGCCAGACTGTTCCATTGACTCATCCTCAGGCTCAAAAAGGTTGACTTCCCCTATGGGATCCTTCATCAGATCTCAGGACTTGTTCGACGTCTGGAGATGTCACCACCCCACTGAGAGAGACTACTCATTCTTCTCCCCCCCTCATAACTCCTATACCCGCATCGATTACTTCCTTGTGGATAAATGGACTTTGCCAAATATCTCCTCCTCAACCTTGGACACCATCACGTGGTCAGACCACGCGCCAGTCACCATTACCTTAGAAGATTCCCCAGCACATTCCCGAACGAGGCTCTGGAGAGCCGACGCAGCAATCATCGCCTCTACGGTCCATTCCTCCTACATTAAATACTGCTTAGTTGAATTTTTTAAAAATAATGTTGGTTCTGTTCAGGATAATACTGTTCTTTGGAATGCCCACAAAGCATTCATAAGGGGAATCCTTATACAACTCAGTGCTAGAGAGAGGAGAAATAGATCACAGCGTCTAAACCAACTAACCTCAGAAATCAAATCCACTGAACACCTAAACCAGTCCTCTCCTACCCTGACAACCAAAGCTAAACTAGACTCCCTCAGGTTGGAACTCAGATCCCACCTCCTGCAATCCTATGAAAAAGCCCACAATTTTTTTAAAGCAAAACACTACTCTACGGGCAATAAGGCAGGCAAACTTATGGCAAATAGACTCAAAGGTCATTATGCCAAATCTAAAATTACACATCTATTTCACCCCTCTACCAAACAGAAATTGCAAGATCCCCAAAGCATTGCTGATGCCTTTAGTCACTATTATAATAGTCTATACAACTTAAAAGATGATTCCTCTGTCACCCAACCTTCCCTCCAAGACATAGATTCTTTCCTCCAGGAAATTAACCTGCCGAAATTATCTCAGGACCAATTGACCACACTCAATTCCCCATTCACTGATCAGGAAATTGAAACGACAATTAAGACCCTTCCGTCAAATAAATCTCCCGGCCCTGATGGCCTTACCAGTAATTACTATAAAAAGTTCAGCTCAACTCTCGCTCCATTCTTAACTACAGTTTGCAATGACGCTGCCTCTTCCTCCTCTCTCCCACCCGAAATGCTCAAAGCTTTAGTTGTCACATTACCGAAGCCAGGTAAGGAACCGACTCATGCCCAAAACTTCAGACCCATCTCATTACTCAACTTAGATACGAAAATTGACGTCAAATTAATAGCTAATAGACTGCTTGAATTTATGCCACAATTGATCCATTATGACCAATCAGGTTTCACCAAGGGCAGACAGGCCTCCGATGCCACGCGGCGAATTGTCAACATTATCCACAAAGCAGAGGTGAGCCGAACGCCTTCTCTGCTCCTTTCCTTGGACGCAGAGAAGGCGATCGACAGAGTCCATTGGCAATATCTCCAAGCCCCCCTGGCTAAATTCGGTTTCCAAGGTCCAATCCTCTCGGCCATAATGGACTTATACTCTTCTCCCTCCGCACAGGTGTACACCTCAGAAATGCTCTCCAAACCTTTCTCCATCACGAGCGGCACCCGCCAAGGATGTCCGCTCTCCCCTTTCATTTCCAACCTGGTGATGGAACCCCTGGCGGAACATGTACGTCAGGCCCAGTCCATCTCTGGATTCAAAATAGGCGATATAGAGCACAAGATCAATCTCTTCGCAGACGATGTGATTTTGATGATCACAAGCCCCCATTCCTCCCTGGCTTCGGTACAACGCCTATTGCAGAGATTCAGTGCTATTTCATACTACAAGGTTAATGAAAACAAGTCATACATTCTAGATTTGGGTATGGATGCTATCACGAGCAATATATTACGCAACACTTACCCCTACCCCTGGGCAGACGAAGGTATCCCATATTTAGGAACCACACTGACCAAATCCACTAAAAGCCTCTTCTCACTTAACTACACTGAAGTCAAACAAATGCTAATCACTGAATCATCCAAGCTTGCAAAATATGAATTCTCATGGGCTGGTCGTCTGGCGGCGTTTAAAATTATGCTGCTGCCTAAGCTTCTTTACACTTTTAGCGTATTGCCCATCCCACTCTCAGCTTCATACCTCGCTTCCCTACAATCCATCTTAGGCCAATACGTATGGCAAGGGAAAAAATCTAGATGTAACCATGCTAAACTTATCAAACACAGAACTAGAGGAGGGATGGGATACACTGATATACGAGACTATTACTTAGCGACAATTCTATCTCAATTAAAAGAATGGATGCTCCCCACACCCACTACACTATGGGGATCTATCGAAAATGTGGAAACACCGGGTCCGAATCTTCTTAACTGGCTGCTTAGCTCGACAGTATCCCCCACCCCATTCTTACACCACTATTCACCCCCTATACAGGCCTCCATCAAGGCATGGAAACTACTCCATCACGCCACTTGGTCTTACCTTCCGACCAAACCAATTTTCACTCCTCTTACTGTTCTACAACACCTCACCCCTGATCTGCATATCCCTCACTGGATTACATCCCAGATATCCTCCACTCAGGAACTACGCACCATAATCTCCAACAAACCCTTTCTTCAAGTACAAACTGAATTTGGAGCTCCCACTAAAGATTTCTTGACGTACCATAGACTACAAAAATGCCTTGAAGCATGTCCCTCGTTAGAAGGAAACCTTCCCATCAAATTATGGGACTATTTCTTCTCTAATAACCTATCCTCTAAAGGAGTAACCATCATTTATTCCACTCTACAGGAAAAACAAGTATTTTGCAAATTTAAACCCCTTGTGGACTGGGAGTTGGATTTACAACTCCAATTCTCGGACCAACAATGGATGTCCGCATTCAACTCCGTATGCAAAGCTACTACCTGCACCTCATTATGGGAACTCACGCAGAAAACACTTATGATATGGTACATGACCCCTCACAGAATAGCCAAATTCCACAAACCCACTTCGCCTGACTGCTGGAGAAACTGTGGCCACCCAGGAACTTTACTACACATTCTATGGTCTTGCCCCCTGATACAAAAGCTCTGGCATGACATTCAAACCTTACTACAGGAAATTCTACATTTCCCTATAATCTTGTCCCCACAGTTAGCCATTCTCAACCTTTCTATTGATGACTTACTTCCAGATCACAGACATGTAATCACACATATTCTCTTAGCCACGAAACTCCTACTTACTAGAAATTGGAAAACAAATATCATTCCGCTTAAAATGGACGTGATCAACCTAGTTCAAACTCACTTTACTTATGAAAGCATTATTGCAAATAACACCTACAATCATCCCAAGACTAGACAACTATGGTCCCCCTGGTCCACTTGGTACCTTGACAATGTAACCGCTGCTGTTTAAGTTTTGTCCCTTGAATGCTCCTACGGCTCTCTTCCCTTGCTCTTTCTCCTCCTCCTTGATCCCTACCCTTCTTCCTCTCCCCCCCCCTTCCTCCCTCACCTTCCTTTAGTCTCTCCTATCACTTTATACCAGAAACTTCCTCAACTATGTTCTTTTCTGAAACAAACTCTATACTAGACATTATAGATTATAAGATTGGTCAGGTTTTTAATACCTTCATTCTAATTTTTAGGCATGTTTTGACTCATGTTCTTTCATACTTTATTTCGTATGCTTGCAATAAACTGAAATGTTTTGATGTACTGCATGACCTGTAATTGAAAAGTTCAATAAAAATATTTTGAAAAAAAAAAAAAAGATATTCCAAACAAGCTTGTAATGAAGGAAAACTTCCAAACCCACACCTCTAATCTTTTATAGCTACACTGCATTTCCTTAACTGCTCAATAAATAAGCACAATACATTTAAGTATGAAGAAGTATATGACTTACCCCCTGCCTCTCATAATTTAGCAGTTGAGGCCAGAGGGGTAATTTGCTAACACTGTTAGACAGGACCAGGGGACACGTCATAGTTTGTGCAAATATCAGCAATTTTCCAAGAAATGAGGAATGGGGGAATGGGCTTGTGTTACATATAGGTACAAGAGTATGCCTACCACAAGGTAGGATGGTGGTTTTGTAAATTTAACTATAACAAATTGACTTTACCTTTAAGCCATTAGATTTGCATCTTCACTTATGTTTGTCTTGGATTTCTTCCATAAATATAAAATACAGTATGTACTGCTAATTCCCCTTACATATTCTATCTGTACCTTCTGCAAGGTCATGTAGACAGAGCTCTCATGACTAGTTGTTTACACATTTCTGTAGGCTTTCATTCTCATTGTCACAGTCATACATGACCTTACTTTGTACAGCACTGCTGTAGATATTATTTGATTTCTGAAAGGACTGTAGCTGTACTGTGCTTCTTATTCCTGTATCCTGCAACCTATGTGACCAGTTTATCCATGTATGACCATGTACAAACCAAGTATTGAAGAAAAATGGCACAAAATTATGTTTTGTTCGAGGGCTACTAAAAGTTTAAAAAAAGTGTGTTGTAAGAGATTTAATTAGTGTCGGGAGGAGTATTAGAGTTTCCCTCGAGAATCATTTTCATAGCCTTTCTTCAAACCACAAAAGTTAACATTATGGGCAAGTCAATCATTTTAAAAACTGTTCCCCCAGCAAATTCCCAGTTTACCCCCTGATCTAGTTTGCAGTATGAATATGGGGGTTATAAGAAGTTTTGTTTTGTTTTTAGTTGGAAAAGCAGACAAAAATACTCTATATTGAGATTCCTAAAATGATGTCCCCTCTTTCATCTGAAAACACATTTACAAATGGTTAAGGTTGTTGTAAAGCTTTTTCTTTAATGTATAATAATAAAAATGTTATACTTATCTGCTCTGTGCAATGGTATTGCACAGAACAGTCCCTTATGCCCTTTTCTGGAGTCCCCTGCCAGTGCTCTCTGCACTGTACTCCTCCTCTTCTCCCAGTTCCCCTTCAGCAAGCTGGGGGTGCAGTGGTGCGCCTGAGCCAAGATGTGTGCACCCATAGACACACACAACGTGGTTTGGCCATTCCCCATCTCCAGCTCCCTCCTCACAGGACTTGACTGACAGCAGTAAGAGCAATGGCTCCTACTGCTTTCAGAGACTCCTGTGAAAGAGAGGAGCAGTGCAGCTGGACACCTGACAGCACTGGATCGATAGAGGACCCAGGAAAGTGTAGGGGTGGGGGGGTTGATATTGGAATTTTTTTTTACCTTAATGCAAAGAATCCATTAAGGTAAAAAAATAACCTTTGCCTTTGGAACACTTTAAGATATAAATAGGACAAAGCACAAAACAAAATTAGCATCTATGTATATGCATTTGTGATTCATCCATCAGCCAGTTCATAGAATTGCAGCTAGAGAAAGAGGCAAGTTAGAAATGTGTTCAATAAGATCAATAGTTTCACTTAGATCTGAAGAGATAGCTGCATGTCTACAGATGATCTTACAGTCTGAATGTATTCTCCTTAAACTGGCCTTTGTCAGGGTTCTGATGTAGTGGTACATTTTTTCAACGCAGTTATAAAATGTCCGTAGAATTTTATAACTCTAAAAAACCCAGTAGGAAAGCAGAAGGTTAAGAACCAATGATATCAGTACTGACTTTATTAAACCTGGAAATAGCACTCTGCAGCCCCACCTAGGACTGCCTTACTCTGCAGTGCGCTTGTAGGGAAGGGGTAGACAGGTGATGGTGGACCTTCCTCCATGTTCTCAATTAACTTGTTGGGCGCCAAGTTCTGGGTCACATGAAAGGATTAACCCCGGGTGAGTTCTTTTGGACTACACTAGGCACCTGTATCAGGGTCACTGCCAAACACATGGTCTACCTTTACTTGAACTGCGCTCACAACCTGGTAGATGACAAACATTAACAAACTCTAGTAAACTCTCCTTAAGTATTAAACAACCCCATGATCACTTGTACCTTTGCTCTGTGCTGTTCCATCAATGTCCTGGGACAAGGCTGAGGCTGCCATGGGGGAATACTTGACCTTAAATTGGGCCTGCAATCTCACAGACAAACATACACTGTGTACACTTGCATGATAACTGTCCTGCAGTTAACTCTCCGGTCTCCATGTCATTGTACACTTCTCACTGAAGCTTGCATTTAGGAGGGGAATGCTAAGTTTATGTCCACTCCTACTTGTCCAGCAGTTGCCACTACCTCCCCCAGGTAATGGAGTGGGGCCCTGCTTTGGGCCTAGCACAGGATACGAGCCTCAACAGTGTGTCTGCTTCTATTGCCATGGGAGGTGGACCGCTTGCAATATGAGTACAGACAGCATCTCCCTTGCCGCTAGAGACTGTCCCACCTGACATAGGTACACGCTACCAACAGGCTGCTTTCACTGAGTGTAGACTTCCATTGCCCATGACAACCACATATAATACTACAACAGGATATCTCCCTATGCTCTCTTCAATCTACAGTGAAGACAGTCGGGATGAGAAGGTTGCTAAAGGCAGCTACAGAACTTTTGGGTGGGTGCTGGTAGATTGGGTTACATAGCAGCTGTGAGCCTGTCTTCTCCCATATGGTTGGACTCATCTGGGCAGAACTCCCTCCTAATTTTATATGCACAGGGAAGGGGGGCAGAGCCCAGCAGCAGCCTGCGAAAAACAGAGACCCAGGAAATAAGTTAACCGTTTCCCTCTCTGCCAGGCAGTAGCTACCTAGCACTTTCCAACTTGCTTACACACTAAGAATCTAAGAGTGTCTATGACACATCTTTTCTGGAATGAGAGAGATTTTAGTATATAAATGTGTAGGCAATACATGTGCCATTAACATACATCTAGACATAGGCTCATAATTACAGATAGAAGCAAAAAGGGCATCAACACTCAATTATTAGAAGGACAAATAGGGTAATCTGCCACAAAGACCGTGATCACCGAACGACATGTTGTTTACCGGGAGCTTGGGTTCGACACATCACGGATCAGATGGACAGATTATAGGGTGGGGCTGGGGAAGACCCAGCTGTCATGGCTGACAAAGTAAGCGGTAGGTGGAGCGTCTTAAAAAAGACTTCAGGCACATAGGAGCTAAATTGAAGAGAAGGACCTCCAAGGTGTTATTCTCAGAGATACTTCTGGTACCTCAAGCCACACCAGAGAGGCAGCAGGAGATTAGGGAAATTAACAAGTGACAGAGGAACTGGTATAGGAAGGAGAGTTTTGGGTTCTTGGAGAACCCAAAACGGACTTTTTTTTTTTTTTCAAAGAATTTTATTGAGTTTCAACAGGTTAACAATAAATGGTAACATACAAAGTAATCGAAAGTATCAAGAGTATCAAGAGACAATTGCATATAGGTAACAAAGATATACAATATACAGTGCTGCAAGGGGTGGATTTGTGTAAAAGAGTATATCTAGGTATGTATGCGTGTCCCCTAACAAAGGGGGACTGGTGTCAGATGGAACCGTGTTAATATTAAATCAAGAGTGTCACATGGCTCGTTCCAAGAGTATCGTGAACAACAAGGAAATTGAAATGTAGAGCCAGTGGGTGTGATGTTCAAGGGGGTAAATGTGAGTCAAGGATGTATATTCTGTGGGTGGCCTGCATACCATTCACCCCTATAGGGGACTTGCTGTGAATGGTAGGAGGCCCAAAAATCAAGGGTGGGCAGCGTGGGCATAGAAGGCACATTATGACTTGTAGACAGGACCCAGAAGGCAGAGGACCAAAACTGACTTTTAGTCGGTTATCGGCTCTTTTTGAATCAAATAATCTTTTTATTCATTTCATATACACACACACACACACAACAAGAAAAAAAAAAACACAGCAAAAGACAAACATACAACCCCAGCCTGTATTAAGAAGGTGAGAAAAAAAAAGCACCCCTGACCCCCTTCCCCGTTACTCATACATTGATCTTCTCCTCTCTCCCATACCTCCAAGGTATCAAACCACCTTTTCCATATTTTTTTGAATTTTTCTACACAGCCTCTATGTAAGAAAGTATACTTTTCCTTAATTTAAGTTTGTACTTGTATTTTCCATTCTGCTACAGTAGGCGGATATGGTGATAACCATTTTAGTGCTATGAGTTTACGAGCCTGGAATAAACTTCTATCTATTGAAACAATATATTCCGCTGGAATTCTTGATTCATCCAGTATTCCTAGAAGGCATCCCCCAGGCTCCATAGGCATCCCACTCTCAAATACCTTATTGATCATAGATACCACCCCAGACCAATAGCGATGGAGTTTAGGGCATCTCCATAGCAAGTGTATTAGATTGGCTGCTCTCCCTTTACATCTAGGACATTGGTCTGTATCTCTGCATTTCCATTTGAATAATTTCTCTGGTGTATAATGTGCCCTGTGTAAGATGAATAGTTGTGTTAAATTTGGTGTTGGAGATAAAGAGGCCTTAGGTATTGCTGATAGTGCCCGTGTCCACTGTTCATCTGAAATTGGCGCTATGTCACCTGTCCAGGCTAATCTTGCTGGTATGTCCACTGCCTTTACTGCCTTTAAAGAGGAAGTAAACCCTCTTGAAAAAATCTAAAAAAAAAAAAAAACCTGCAAGACAAAGCATAATTAGCTAGTATGCATAGCATACTAGCTAATTATGCATCACTTACCTGAAATCGAAGCCTCGGCATCGGTCCTCTTCTCCCCCTCCGATCGCCGACATCTTCTCCCGGAATGACTTCCGGGTATCGCGGCTCCGGCGCTGTGATTTGCCGGAGCCGCGATGACGTCACGCGCATGCGCACGAGAGCGGCATATAACAACTGAAGCATCGGCATATAGCGCAGATGCTTCAGTTGTCGCTAGTGCACATGTGCCGCATGACGTCGGCACATGCAAATACAGGTATATCTCCTAAACCGTGCAGGTTTATGAGATATCCCTGTTAGCTACAGGTAAGCCTTAATATAGGCTTACCTGTAAGCTAAAGTTGTAAAAGAGGGTTTACTTCCTCTTTAAATTTATGAAACAGTATATCATTTAATTGTGATATCAATCCTTTTTTTTCTCCTATCTTATCCAACAAGGCTATTATCCCTGACTTATTAAACTTCAGTTCAATGCGATGGGCCCTGTATTTTTAATGCATGCCTGAACTGTAGAAATTGAAAAAATCTTTGATTTGGAAAATGATATTCTTTACTTACCGTATTTCACTAAAGGTTTTCATCACATCATCCTGAAATAGCTGTGCTATGTACCTTAGTCCCTTCTGCCTCCAAATCTTAAACCCTTCCAGTTTCATCAATTCCTCATAGCTGCTATTATTCCATATTGGAGTAAATGACGTATATCCATTTATCTCAGTAATTTTCCTCATTTTCTGTCATACCTTGTCAAACAATTTACCCGTAAGAAATCCTTTATCACGCAGTTGATTTCTCGACTCTAATAAAGAAACCAATGGATATACTTCAGAAAACTGATAGCAGCAGACTCTATATAGGTTCAGAGTCCGTTACTATTGTCCATCCGCTAAAGTGTTGTAATTGTGAGGCTAAGAAATAATTTTTGGGATGGGGGATCGCCAAACCTCCCTCTTCTTTGGTTAGCATTAATGTTGTTAACTTTATACGTGTTTTTTTTTCCCTCCAGATCAAGTCTCTGAAAAGTGACTCTATTTTTCTAAACCAAAATGCGGTGATATATATTGGTGAGTTATTAAAGGTTTCAAATTTAAATTAATATAGGTTATCGGCTCTTTAGTAGGGACAGGCTGCACCTTAATGGGGAGGGCGCTGCTCTGTTGGGAAAAAAATGGCCAAGAAGTTGGAGGGGCTTGTAAACTAGGTGTTGGGGGGGAGGGTTCAGAGGAAGCAATAGCCAGCAGTGAGCATAAGACAGAGGGGAATAGTAGAGGCACTAGTGATAACATATACATAATATCTAATCCCAGGGTTAATGAGTTACCAAATCAAAAACAAAGCCTGAGAAATCATATCAAGAAAATTATATCAGGCTGGGCAGTGGGCAGAGGCACATTAGGCTGGGCAGCGGGCAGAGGCACATCAGGCTGGGCAGCGGGCAGAGGCACATCAGGCTGGGCAGCGGGCAGAGGCACATCAGGCTGGGCAGCGGGCAGAGGCACATCAGGCTGGGCAGAGGCACATCAGGCTGGGCAGCGGGCAGATGCACATCAGGCTGGGCAGTGGGCAGATGCACATCAGGCTGGGCAGTGGGCAAAGGACCATTAGGCTGGGCAGTGGAGAAGAGGTAATCTTCAATGGGTTAAAATCAGGGTAGGTGCAGCAAGTGGAAACAGGGTACTGACACATAGTTGGTAGCAGTGTATATTGGGCTGCAACTGTGTTTGTTGTGGGTGATGGAGAGAGAGATACTTGAGCAGGCAGCAGGAATGGGTTGTTGAAAGCTGGCTGGGGCTGAGTGAAATATATCTGACCATGCTTGTAGTAATGGTTGCACAAAATTCAGTTTACACTCTGCCTGTCTGACAAGAGACTGCACTGCGTTAATACACTCCACTAACACCTGTTGGGAACATGCTGAATAGTGTTTAAAGAATAATGCTGAAAAAGGAAAGGTCTGGTGTCCCCAGTGACACACCTCCATCCCTGTAATATATAATAAAACAAAGAATTCGCCCTGGGACTTTAAATTAAGTGGGTACTGTTTCCGCCAGTAAACATAATAGTAGTAGATTCAGTATAAAATTTATTCAAGTAGAAAAGTTTACATGCACAGATATCACCAACAATTGCAAATACAAAAACATAATGTATTGGTACATAAATGTAATAGCAGTCATAGTACACAGGCATCTTGGTACCCAACATGTTTCGCGAGACCCAGCTCGCTCTTCAAGGGTGGATGCCTGTAAAAAAGTACCTAGGATGAAAAAGCACTTCATTTAAAGTCCCAGGACGAATTCTTAATTTTATTATATTTTATTATAATTTTATTATATAATACAAGGATGGAGGTGTGTCACTGGGGACACCAGACCTTTCCTTTTTCTATTTTCAACCCGGGTGGAAGACATTTAGCCCAAACCTGGTCTGTTGTCACCCCCACCAGTATCTATATGCATGAATAACCATTTTACTTTGATGCTATACCAGCTGTTTTATCTTCCAATATTTTTTATACCCCAGTATTGTTATATACCCTGGTTCCTTGTGTGGCTCTTTGTTTGGCGTTGGCAATCCCTGTCTCGTGCTTGGAGCTGCGATGTGTATAAAGAAAGTCTTTTCTCTGTCTCCCGCTGTACCCATCTGCTTTTGTGCGGATGGGGACACCTACACATTGGCGCCATGTTCAGGCACCAGCGGCGTGGCTTCCACGATTCTGGCGCACTATACCACCTGATGGCTTGGGGGGGTGTTCAGGGCTGCGTGCCTCCCGATCACGGTGGGCGCCACCTGCGCTCACATGTGAGCCATCCATACATGGCATTGGGGCGGAGCCTCCTGGGCTCTTCCGGGGTTATATTGGAGGTCAGGCTTGGCGTGGATTTAATTTTCACTCTTCACTGAGGACACACACAACCATGGAGGTTGCTTACTGTGACCGATACTTAAGATTTTCACCATACTCAGGTACTTACTATTTTCACCTTCTGACATTTACTATATTAAGGCACACTTGTGTGTTTTTTACACAGTTTATTTTTGAGGATTTCATTTTACCATTGTTTTTAGACTTTACAGATTTCATCATACAACCACAGCCTATTCCCCTCTCCTTTCCTTTCTCTCTCATCTTGTTATCTGCCGGTATCACCCTGCTTTTCTATGTTCCCAATAGTCTTCATGTCCTTACCATCTTTGACCCAGGCCCCTTTCTTATGCATTTTTATGCCAATAGTCAGTGATTTTACTCTGTTACTTTAGACACCTGACAAACATACTTATCTTTACAGACTATACTCTTTATGGACTAGCGAGGTTCCTGGGGACATATCACAACACCCATGCCGTGCCTGCTCTCCGTTTGGCTCCTGGCAGGGTCCTGTTTGACTCCGCCCCCTCAGCTCCCTGGTGAGGCACCTGCTGCTGCCTTCTGAGAGCCACATACCTGAAGCCCTGGTCAAGTTCAGTGGTGAGTATGGGGACCCAAGACTCCTCTTACCCTGTGCCCTTATAATCAATACTATGTTATATCGCTAAATTTATACTTTTTCATCCTAGCTACTATTTTACACGCATCCACCCCTGAAGAGCGAGCTGGGTCTCGCAAACTGCATCGGGTACTAAGATCCCCGTGTACTATGACTGCGATTACATTTATATACCAATACTCTGTTTTTGTATTTCTTTAAAATTGGCAATTGTTGGTGATATCTATGCATGCAAAAATTTCTACTTGAATACATTTTATACGGAATCTACTACTATTATGTTTACTGGCGGAAACGGTACCCACTTTATTTAAAGTCCCAGGGCGAATTCTTTGTTTTATTAAAGAAATATGCTGAGTCATCCTCCAATAGCCATACCAGTGATTCTACCTGAGCCATACTGAAGGGGGGAGAAAAGTCATCACTACCATTAGTAGTACTAGACAACGCTAACTCCGCACAGACTTGAATCATTGGATGAATGTCACCAAACAACATACTGCCCTGATCAACTAGCGAATGAGCAAGACAAATGCATTCTAACAGCTGACCTCTGGTCCACTCCTTCAATATCTGGCAGGAGTATTCTTTTTCCTCTGTCACCAGCAAAGAAAAGTATACAACCTCTTCATGATGCATCTTGCCACAAACCGCAAAGCCAAGATGGCTTCCCTGTTCAGCCACTTCTGGTCAGGAATGGCCTTGGTATTATGTCAGGGACCGGTGTGACCAGAAATGTGTGGGCTGCCACAGAGGATACCAAGAACATGTAAAGTGTAAAATAATATAATTTATTAAAAGATAAGTGAATAACACAAAGTAAATGCACCTACGTTATAGCAAATAGTGTAACACAAACCAGCGAACCAAACAGTGAACACACAATAAACGCCTGCCTAAATCAAATATATACAGAAATCTGGATAAACAGATCATAATTGTAACAGAGCCAAGGTCATACATGGGAGATCAAGCAGAGGGAGCTGGGAACAAGACAGGACAGGGAGAGAGAACCAGGAGACGGAGAAAGCAGGTAGGAAGGGATCAGGCTGCAGGGTCAGAATCAGGGTCCAGGAACAGGAAACACTTCATGCAATCAGCATCAGGTAATGACTGATTGCAGGAGATGATGTCAGCTTCTGACTGCTGAGAGACACCCGCTGGTGGACACCGCAACTGCAGCCTATAGATCTTGGAAACATAGTGCCATAGTGCCACCACCAGGTGAATCCTTTCCTGACAACAGCATACTGACATTGAAAAAAGAGAAATTCCACCATCAACGGGACCAGGTGTTTTGTCACCACATTCCAAATATGAGCAAAGAAAAAACAACCCCCTTGGTGGGACGGGACTTTAAAGGTGACAAAAACACCTAATGTTAAAAAATGTAGAACTTTGATTACAACAATATGGTACAATACACTAAAATTTGTCTCTGCAGAGACAGGATTTGGTATACATGAATCATTATACACATGAAGACGGATACTTATATTGTCTCTGGTGTACCCAACGTTTCTGTCTTGAACACCTTTCTTCAGGGGCTTATACAGAGAGAGCTGCATTTGCATCATACAGTTAACAATAAAAAACATAGTATTATAGAGAACATCAAAATAGACTGTGTCTATAGACCAGGACTAGAGATGAGCCGAACACTCCCCGGTTCGGTTTGCACCAGAACCTGCGAACAGACCGAATATTTGCACAAACTTTAGAGCCCCGTTAAAGTCTATGGGACTCGAACGTTCGAAATCAAAAGTGCTAATTTTAAAGGCTAATATGCAAGTTACTGTCCTAAAAAGGGTTTGGGGCCCGGGTCCTGCCCCAGGGGACATGTATCAATGCAAAAAAAAGTTTTAAACACAGACGTTTTTTCGGGAGCACTGATTTTAATGATGCTTAAAGCAAAAAAAAAAAAAAAAAGTAAAAAATATTCCTTTAAATATCTTTTAATGGGGGTGTCTATAGTATGCCTGTAAAGTGGCACGTGTTTCCCGTGCTTAGAACAGTCCCTGAATTTTTTAAAGAAATAAAAGTTGTTTAAAACTGCTTGCGGCTTTAATGTAATATCTGGACCCGGCAATATGGATGAAAATCAGTGAGACAAACGGCATGGGTACCCCCCCCCCCCCCAGTCCATTACCAGGCCCTTTGGGTCTTGTATGGATATTAAGGGGAACCCTGCACCCAAATTAAAAAAAGGAACGACGTGGGGACCCCAGGCCCTATATACTCTGAACAGCAGTATACAGGCGGTGAAAACAAGACAGGGACTGCAGGTTCATTGTTAAGTAGAATCTGTTTGTAATTTTGAAGGGTTATCACCCCTGTAACATTTTTTTTGCAGTCTGTGCACCTCTTCAGAAGATTTCACCTCACTTTCTGTCCCAATGACAAATGTTTTTTGAAAATTTGGGGTTTTTAGTGAAACAAGGATTGGTGATAAACCATCAGTGGAGAGGAGACATGTTTTTCCCATATCAACTCTTACAGGAGAGAATTTCCCTTCCTAGGGGTAGATTTCATCTCACTTCCTGTTGTCTCCTTCTGTTTGCAAGTAGGAGAAATTTGTAAGTTGGATGTTTGAAAGTAGGCGCCTGCCCTATATGCTTTGCAGAAATTTGGGCCAAGATGTTGGTGTTGCCACAACACTGTAAGCCCTCAATGTCACTCTTGGTGGGCGCTGGAATGCCCTGCTGTGAACTATTATATCAAGAATTGTAATTGCATGCCATTGTTGAACAGTGGTAGAAAAATTGGGCCCTTGGTGATGGTAGTGGTGGTGCTGGTGCCACAACACTGTAAGTTCTTACAGTTACTCTTGGTGGGCGCTGGAACGGGCCCTGCTGTGAAATATTAGATCAAGAATTGTAATTACATGTCCCTGTTGAACAGGGGCACTAAAATTGGGCCTTTGGCACTGGTGCTGGTGCCACAACACTGCAACCCCTCACAGATACTCTAGTTGGAGCACAGGAATGAGCCCTGCTGCAAAGTATTGCATCAAAAATTGTAATTACACGCCCCTGTTAAACGGTGATGACACAATACACCGACTGTAATTGCTACAGCTGCCTGCGGATAGGATCAGCAAAACACCAGCAATTGGGGTAGCTTTAGGTGCACACTGTGCAGATGGCACAATACACCAACTGTAATTGCTACAGCTGCCTGCGGATAGAATCAGCAGAACACCAGCAATTGGGGTAGTTTTAGGTGCACACTGTGCAGATGACACAATACACCGACTGTAATTGCTACAGCTGCATGAACTTCGCTTTTTGGGGAAAGAAAGGACGTGCCTTTAAAGTCCACCATTCAGGGGAGATTTTTTCTTATATATATATATATATATATATATATATATATATATATATATATATATTACACACAACACCTAGGATGCATATATATACACAATATACTGACTGCAGCTAACTGACTAGCCTCCTGCCTGCTCTATCTAACTCAAATGAAATGAAATCGCACTGTCTCTCTGTCTATCTCTCTCCGCCACCGCAACACACTACACAAGGCTGCCACGCAGGCGGCCTTATATAGTGTTGGGCGTGTACTAAAGCCCCTGAGCCATAATTGGCCAAAGCCACCCTGGCTCACTAGACAGATGGCGCTGTGATTGGCCAAGAATACGGGTCAAAATGTCAAAATGTCTTCTATATAACGATACTATGTCAAAATATTCTCAGTGAATTGTACAAGGTTCTCATCAGCCAGAAAGGACTGCTCCCACTCCCCCAAGTACAGGTTGGCGTATGATGGAGCACAACATGTCCCCATCACCACCCCCTGCACCTGGAGGTAGTGGGAACCAACAAATGAGAACACATTATGTGTAAGTATATACTCCAGAGAGAGGAGTACAAATTTGTTGAAAGCCAGATTGTCTCGATGTGATTGGAATATGATATGTCCAATGGCCGAGATGCCCAACTGGTGGGGGATGGAGCTGTAGAGAGCTTCAACATCTATCGCCACCAGTAGGGCATCCAGCGGTACTATTAGTTCTTCTAGATTTTGAAGAAGATGCATAGTGTCTCTAGTATAGGAAGGTACATGAGTTACATATGGTCAAATTTGTTCATCAATATATTTGCTCAGATTTTCTGTAATCCCACCTCATCCCGACACCATCGGTCGGCCTGGGGGATTTATTGTATTTTTATGAATTTTCGGCAAAATATAAAAGTCTAAAAGTCTAAAAATCTTTGGATATTGATTATATTGTTTAGATATGCATTATCAAGCAAGAGCTAAAAATCTCTGTTGCATTTTTCAAATGAAGATCTTGAAATCATCCTATACCACTCTTTATTATTATCTACTGGTTTTATTGTTAACTGATGTTGATCTGACAGAGCTTTTATAGCCAATTTGTCTTGAACAGACAAATTATGTACGTCTGAGGTGTTAATATTAAGTTTCTTAATTTCGTTTGTTGTCCTGGCCAGAAACACCCCTAAGTTGGCATTAAGCTCAGGTTCACATTGAGCTGTGGGAATGAAGCCATGCGAGTTCAGCTGAACTCACACGATTTCACTCTCTCATGTCAGTCCCGATTTCGGGCCACAGAGACATCTGTGCAGGTTTCTGCAGAAATATCAATGTACAACGCAGCCTGAAATTGCAAAAAGTAGTTAAGAAACTCTGCAGCGCTGCACCGATTAGGACGGTGCCATTGACGGCAATTGCCGCCAATTTGACATGTCAAGTTGCATGTCAAAACGCTCCAGTGTGATCCAGGGCTTAAATTTGGTGAGGGGAATTTATCTGATTTATTTTTTTAATTTTGAATTAATGGCTTGATATTGGTTATATGTACATTTAGAAGTGAGTCAACATCCACTCGATCGATTAGATCAGTATCATCTTGTTCATCTAGAAGGCTGATTAGATCATCTAGGGCTTTGTCGTTTTTGTTTTTTTCATGTGTAGATATTATATCTTTGCTGTAAATGCTTTTTAGTAAAAGCTTTCTAGCAAAGAGTTGTAAATTCTTTATAACTTTGTCAGAAACCATTAAAACAGACCGAGACAGAAGTACAGTTAAATCAGTTGTTTAATAATAAAAGTAAAAAGAACAAATGTAGTCAAAACATAGCCAAAGTTCAGTAACCGGAACAGATAGTTAGCCAAGCCAGAAGTCAGGGATCAAAGTAGTGGAACAACAAGCAGGATCCAGAGCCAGAAGGGATGTCAGCAAAGCCAGTCCTTAAACAGGAACGCAGGAGATGTTTCTTGTGATGTTGACCAAGGCGAATGCAGAGCTCCTCTGGACTGAACGGCTTAAGTAGGCAGGACAGACGAACAGGATATCAACAACAGCTGAGTAGGGATGAGCCGAACACCCCCCCCCCCCCCCGGTTTGGTTTGCAGAAGAACATGCAAACAGGCAAAATATTTGTCAAAAAGTCATTTAAAAGCGCTCGCGGCTATATTGAATTGTCATTGAATTGAACACAGCTTGGGGACAAGTCCTTTATTGAAAAAAAAAAAATGTCCCACGAAGTCCATTCATCTTCTTCTTCTTTCGCTCCGACGAATCGAAAAAGAAAAAAAAATGACCGTCCTCACCATAATGACAGTCCTCTCAGGGGGCAGGGTCAGCCCACGACGTCACCGCGTGGCCCGCCCTCAGTTATAAAAGACCTGCCCCTTGAGAGGACGGTCATTACGGCGGGTGCCTCCCATGGAGGCAGATCGGTGGCGGTGTGTGGCTTTTTTTAAAATCTTTTTTGGTCCCTCGGAGCGAGAGAAGAAGAAGAATGGACTTCATGGGACATTTTTTTTTTTATTTTTTTAATAAAGGACTTGTCCCCAAGCTATGTCATGTCATTTTTACCATTTTCACACTTTTTTTGTGAAAGTGGTAGGGGTACATTTGTACACCGTTACCATTTCACACGGGGGGAGGCCAGGATCTGGGGGTCCCCTTGTTAAAGGGAGCTTCCAGATTCCGATAAGCCCTTCGCCCGCAGACCCCAACAACTACTGGGCAAGGGTTGTGGGGATGAGGCCCTTGTCCTCATCAACATGGGGACAAGATGCTTTGGGGGCTACCCCAAAGCACCCTCCCCATGTTGAGGGCAGGTGGCCTGGTACGGTTCAGGAGGGGGGCGCTCTCTGATCCCCCTCCTTTTCATGCGGTCTGCCAAGTTGCATGCTCAGATAAGGGTCTGGCATGGATTTTTGGGGGGACCCCCACGCCATTTTTTTTTTTTAATTTTGGTTCAGGGTTCCATATATATATATATATATATATATATATATATATATATATATTTATATATCAGACCCAAAGGGCCTGGTAATGGACTGTGGGGGAATCCTATGCCGTTTTTTTTTTTTTATTTTGGTTTGGGGTTCCCCTGTGGGGGAATCCCATGCCGTTTTTATCAATGAACTTTTATGTGTATTGCCGGGACCGACAATTTATTATAGCCGCGGGTACTTTTAAATAACTTTTTTTCCTTTAGAAATGTCATTTTGCTCTCGGACTGTTCTAAACGGGGGAAACATGCGCCACTTTACAGGCATACTATAGACACCCCCATGTACAAAATTTAAAGGAATATTGCACTTTTATTGTTTCACTTTAGGCATCATTAAAATCACTGCTCCTGAAAAAACGGTTTAAAACTTTTTTTTGCATTGATACATGTCCCCTGGGGCAGGACCCAGGTCCCCAAACACTTTTTAAGACAATAACTTGCATATAAACCTTTAAAATTAGCACTTTTGATTTTTCATGTTTGTGTCCCATAGACTTTAACGGGACACAAAGCAAAGCATAGCAAAGCATATCCAAAAGAACTCTGGACAGCTGCACACCGGAGGAAGATAAAAACTTTAGTGATTTATTTAAAAAAACAGGAATCACATTAATCCAGTAGTCCACTGCAAAGCAAAAGGGGGGCACATGTGTAGTGCTTACTCATAGCTGTTTAGTGATTTTAAATAAATCACTAAAGTTTTTATCTTCCTCCAGTGTGCGGCTGTCCAGAGTTCTTTTGGATACTTCAAGTCAACGGTGTTCGCGTGTTTGAACAAATTTTTTGCCTGTTCGCATGTTCTGCTGTGAACCGAACAGGGGGGTGTTCGGCTCACCCCTAGTGTTCAATGTACACTCTGTTATCAAGAGGCCCCCCCTCCAGGTCCCATTATACTACTTTGTAGTCTCTAATAGGTCCTGGAGGGGGGGTCTCTCTCTCTAAAAGAGACTCTCTAATGGACACTGTTAGAGAGAGACCCCCCTCCAGGTCCCATAAAAAAAAAAGGCAAAAATTGTACTTTGTGCAAAATGTAGGGGCGAGGTCAGGGGCAGTGATGGCACTAACGCCGTTAAAGTAAACGGCGTTACGTAACGCCGTTACTTTAGAGGGTAACGAGTAATCTAACTGATTACTCTTCCCCTCGCGGTAACGCCGTTCCCATTACTGGGGTGGCGTTACCGCAATTACCCGCCGCGATCGCGGAGCCGTCCGCGGCCTCGGCCTTAGGAAAGGCCGCGGCTTCGGCCTAGCTCCGTAGCGGCGGCCGATGGGTGCACCAAGATGGCCGCCGCTCCGGCCTAGCTCCGGAGCGGCGGCCATCTTGGTGCACCCGTCGGCCGTTTACAATGTGATTGCTCCGTCAAATGACGGAGCGATCACTTTGTAAACAAACCGGCGTCAAGATGACGCTGGTCTCCCCTCTGTGTACAGATCTGTACAGTGGAGGGGAGAGATCGGATGGCAGCAGCCATCCCTCCATACACTGCCACTACTCTGCAACACCCTGCTAATACTGCGCAATACTCTGCAACACCCTGCCAATACTGCGCAATACTCTGCAACACCCTGCCAATACTGCGCAATACTCTGCAACACCCTGCAATACTGCGCAATACTCTGCAACACCCTGCCAATACTGCGCAATACTCTGCAACGCCCTGCCAATACTGCGCAATACTCTGCAACACCCTGCCAGTGCCACTACTGCGCAATACTCTGCAACACCCTGCCAATACTGCGCAATACTCTGCAACACCCTGCCAATACTGCGCAATACTCTGCAACACCCTGCCAATACTGTGCAATACTCTGCAACACCCTGCCAATACTGCGCAATACTCTGCAACACCCTGCCAATACTGCGCAATACTCTGCAACACCCTGCCAGTGCCAATACTGCGCAATACTCTGCAACACCCTGCCATACCCTGCAACACCCCGCCATACCCCGCAACACCTGGCCATACCCCGCCACACTCTGCAATACGCGGTAATACCCAGCCATACTCGGCGATACCCAGCCATACTCGGCGATACCCAGCCGTACCCAGCTATACCCAGACAATATTACAGTTGGGGAGATGACGTGGATATTACAGTGGGGAGATTGTGGATATTACAGTGGGGGCTTTATGGTGGTGGAATTTTCAAAGATTTTTGCAAATTCAATTATTATTTGCTGATCCGAAAAATGATCCGATCCGTGACTCTGCAACGATCCGATCCGTGAGTTTGGGGGGGACAGATGTACAGGGGGGAACAGATATATGTGTGGGGGGGGACAGACGTGTAGTGGGGTACAGAGGGGGAACAGATATATGTGTGTGGGGGGGGGGCAGACGTGTAGTGGGGTACAGAGGGGAACAGATATATGTGTTGGGGGGGGAAATAGACGTGCAGGGGGGAACGCGCCCCTTGCTTACAGTAATACTAGACCCGCCCCTAAGAATATTAAAAAAAAAAAGTCAGTTACTTTGCTGAGTAACTAATTACTTTTCCAATGTAGTAACTGAGTTGCTAACTCAATTACTTTTTTGGGAGAAGTAATTTGTAATGTAACTAATTACTTTTTTAAAGTAAGATGACCAACACTGGTCAGGGGCGAGTCATGAACGGGGCCTGACAGGGGGCCCTTGCTTTATTTGGTCCGGGGGCCCTGAGTATTGTCAGTCCGCCCCTGACGCTCTCTATAGCTTTTACATTCTGACACATTAACTCAACATGGGGGCTCATGCTCTGGGACCTGGGTTCCTTTAGCCACTAACCAAACAGCTCTATGTTCTAGATGAAAACTGCACATTACAGAATCCTGTGTTGTTTTACAGTCTGGAGTACCAGACACCACAAATGAAAACAAAATTGGAACACATTTTCAAATAAAAAAAAAACAGTCTTACACATTATCTTAAACTGCATAGCATTCTAAATGATTAATAACCACTAATCAGTAAACCTAATAAAAAATGCAGAGCAAGCGTTGTGTCAATCAGATGCAACGTCAGTCCCTGGCATGCTCACCACAATTAATATTCATGCCATGGTCTATATTTCATGAATGAAAACTTGCAGCAAGGCAATCACTTTATTTCATATATCTGCAACCCCAACTGTTACCTCAAGAGCATCCATTGATTAAAACACATCACTCAATTCAAACGTATTGGCTATTAATTTGCTCTTGCAGCAATTACTTTGAGCAAATTTGCTGCTTGAGGGGACACTTTTACGATCGTTATTAGTAAGCAGGGTTATTTTTCTTTATTTACTTGAGAACATCGAGTTCACTGTCAATTACTCACAGATGAATGTTTGAATTATATTAACGAGCAACCACATTGGAAGTGCTGGCAGCATTATTAAATGGATATGTACTGCTTGTCCATTGTTCGGTGACTGACAAAAGATGACATTTTACAAAAGAAAAAATACATAAAAAAAAAATGTGTGAGGACTTGCACATGTTGAAATTATTGTTAAAATTGTGGTATTTTTCTGATATGCAGACACATCTGGCCTTGGACTGTGAACAACACATTTCTGATGATCTAATTTCATCATGTTTTTTTCTCTGCAGTACCAACATTCAGAAAAAACAGGTATGTGTACCAATTCTATAAAAAAAGTATGTATCATTTTGTTATATTTTATGGACGTCAATAGAGAAATATTTCCCAGAATTGACTTGTACCCCCTACTAGCACCTTTATGCTAATTTTGCTAAAGTTTTAAATTGACTCCATCACTTAAACAAACTTAAAAAAAGTACCTACAAAGAACCAAGTAAATGCTTATGTAGCACCCTCTACCAATAGGTAGGTGATAGTAAGGCTGCTTTCACACTGGGGCGGTTTGCAGGCGTTATTGCGCTAAGAATAGCGCCTGCAAACCGACCGAAACAGCTGTTGCTGTTCCTTCAGTGTGAAAGCCCGAGGGCTTTCACACTAAAGCGGTGCGCTTGCAGGACGCTCAAAAATGTCCTGCAAGCCGCATCTTTGGCTCGCTATAGGAGCGGTATATTTACCGCTCCTAGAGTGCCCGGTCCCATTGAAAACAATGGGGTAGCGCGCCAAACCCGCCCGCAAAACGCCGCTGCAGCGGCGGTTTGCGGGCGGTATTGACCCTTTTTCGCCCGCTCGCGGGGGGTAAAACCACCCCGCTAGCGGCCGAAATGCGCCACTAAAACGCCGGTAAAGCGGCGCTAAATATAGCGCCGATTTACCGCCACCGCCCCGCCCCCACCGCTCCAGTGTGAAAGCAGCCTAAGGGTTATTTTACTAGGGTTTTTCAGCACAGGCAAATTTAGGCTTATGCTGCAAGCTAGGCCTGTCTGTTTTGATCTGGGGGTGGTCAGAGTAGCAGCGGGTGTGATCACCTGTGCTCTAGTTCTGAGGCGCCTCCCCTGCTTCCAGGGAGAATATTCTGGAAGAGGGGCTGGGCCTAGAACTGGAGTGGCAGGCAGCTCATGTGGGAGCCCTGACCAATCCCCAATCCGTATTGGCAGGGGGCGGGCCTCCTATATAAGCTGAGGTGATATGCCACTGGGGGAGAAGTCGGCTGAGTGAAGTAGAGGATGGATTGCTAGGCAGCAGCAGGAGGCCATCCCCATCTGGGGGGGGGGGGGGGGGTGTGCCAACAGCAAGAGGAGGCCCAGGGAGAGCTGTGAGGGAACTTTGCCTCTACACGGTCATTGGCAATGTCTCTGCCACCACACGGTTGGATGGTAGAAAACTCCTAAAGCAGGTGGGCAGGTGAAGCTGTCAGAACACATGGTCCGGTCAAGTTCATCATCAAGGACTCAGGGCTGTGGAAGGTTGGTGTGTGTTACCACAGTGGAAGGCTGGAGGAGCCAGGAAGTCTGTGAGGGAACTCTGCTTTTACATGGTCATTAGCAGAGTCTTCATCATACACATGGTGGATGATGGGGAATCCTGGATCAGAGAAGAGACTGTAGGGATCTGTGTCAAGTCGATGTAGCCTGAGGGCACATGATTTGCAAGTTGGGCTGGCTGGGAACAGTAGTCCATTACCTAAAGTCATGCTTTTAACCTACTAGGCCTCCGGGGAGAGGTTCTGTAGGCCTCAGGCCTAGTAGCAGCGAGCAACCAGAGCCAGTAAAGGGACTTATTCAGAGTGGGCCCCTATTACCCAATAGAAGAACATGTGACATACTTAAATTTCACTAACTACAAGTGTGTTCAGGAGGAAACCAATGTGGGTAGAAGGAACCAAGCTTTGTGCAGGAGGGAAGAAATTTCTGAGAACATAATTTCTACACGGTCAGAAGTGGTGTCCTCATTCTCTTCACGGTATTGAATGAGGAATCCTTGGAAGCAAATAGTCTGCGGGAGGAGAGCGGAGGAGGAGCAACAGTCTGCATGGAGATGCAGGAGGAGATTTACATTTAATGTTCATGCACATCCAATCTTCTGGCTCTGAAAAATTGTGCTTTTGTGCTTCAATTATAAATATGATGGCAATTAATAATCCTTTGGGCATCCCATATTCCAATCCCTATCCAAGTTGTACCGCCAATAAAACAACAAAAACAAAACCAGCAAAAGGCTGTTCATTGTCTCTGGAAGTGATGTATGAAGTCTGGCAGTGGGGTGATTTGGTGGATTGTTCGTTACTAGCTGCAACACCATGGCTACACTTATACTGTATCTCATTCCATTCCATTGCAGAGAATTTATTGTGAACATTTTCTCTAGAAACTAATACTTCCCAAGTGTGTCAATCACCTGTGTTCCCTGCGGCTATTTGTTGTTGCACCTGTTAATATGAATATCACTATTGCACCCAATACTAGTCTGATTCTCACCAGGAGTGTAGGAGTGTAGTGGGGGGGGGGGGGCACAGGGGATTCATTCTGTGCAAGGGAGCATCATTCAACAATGCATACAGCAGGGAATAAGTATTCACTTAGATTTTTTGCAGGTACAAGTTTAAGTAACAGAATAACTTTAAATTGTGTCTGTCACCACAGAGTCCAAATAAACTATGTCTGTGCTGTATAAGAAGAAGGGGAAGCAACTTGTGTCTTTAAATTCAGATACTATGCTGCATCTTGACTACTGCTGATTAGGGATGAGCCGAACACCCCCGGGTTCGGTTCGCACCAGAACTTGCGAACGGACCGAAAGTTTGCACGAACGTTAGAACCCTATTAGTTACAATGGACACGAACGTTCAAAATCTAAAGTGCTAATTATAATGGCCAATATGCATGTTATTGTCATAAAAAAGGTTTGGGGACCCGGGTCCTGCCCCAGGGGACATGTATCAATGCAAAATGAAGTTTTAAAAACTGACGTTTTTTTCTGGAGCATTAATTTTAATGATGCATAAAGTGAAAAAAAAATGTGAAATATTCCTTTAAATATGGTACCTGGGGGGTGTCTAAAGTATGCCTGTGAAGTGGCATGTGTTTCCCTGTTTAGAACCTGCACAAAATTACATTTGTAAAGGAAAAAAAGAAGCCATTTAAAACTGCTTGCGGCTTTAATGTCATGTCGCAGATGGCTGGATTAGATGACAACAGGGCAGAAGGGCAGATACAGGTGCAGGTTGTATACTGTGCTGTGCTAGACTCACACAGCACATACACTAACTCCTGCAGATGGCTGTATTGGTAGAGAACAGCACTTTCCCCACACGCAAATGCCTGAGAAGAACACACTATCCCTGCCTATTTTTCCTCTATCCCTACACTTTCCCCACACGCAAAGGCTGAGAAGAATACACTATCCCTGCCTATTTTTCCTCTATCCCTACACTTTCCCAACACAGAAATGATTCACATATAGTGTACAGTACACTGTCCCTGCCTAGCAATACTCTTTCCCTCAACGCCGGAACACACTACACGAGGCCGCCGGCGCGGCGGCCTTATATAGTGTGGGGCGTGTACTAAACCCCCTGAGCTATAATTGGCCACAGGCATTCTGCCTGTGGCCAATTATTGCTCTCCTCGCCGCTGGCTCTATGATTGGCCAAGCATGCGGGGTCACAGTGCATGCTTGGCCAACCATCATCCAGCAATGCACTGCGACTGGCGCAGTGCATTGTGGACCATTCGCATCACACGAATTTGATGCGAACGGCCCTCAGAGATCTGAACTCGACGAGTAGACGAACGGCCGATGTTCGATTCGAACATGGGTTCGAATCGAACACCGGGCCCATCCCTACTGCTGATATTCACTAGAGGGGTAAGTACACATGCTCTTCTTTTATAGCATGAGCATGGTTTACTTTGGACACTGCAGAGTTGCTTTAGGCAGGCTACACAATATTAGTTGTACAAAGATTGTCCACTAAGTTGAAACTCTTTAAAGTGTGATGCAATAAAATTATTTGATCAAACACAAAAACTCAAATAATGCTCCAAACAACAAAAAAAAAAATTCATTGTTTTATTTTGTTTTTTGAAAATAACGGCACCAAAAAAATCTCGGGGGGGGGGGGGGGTTGTTAAATTCTAAATAAATGATGGCAAACATCTATTTTAAATCTTTTATTTAAAAAATAAAAATAAATAACATAATACTATCTTATTTGTTCTTTCCTGATCTGGTAGAACATAGGGTTGATTTACTAAAGGCAAGTGAATTTCGCTTAGCTTTAATGAATGTGGTGAAAGTGATGTAATGAGTGTGGTTCTCTTTGCAAAGAATATTCAATCACATGGCAGGAAATATTTAAAAAAAATGTATTTTAGAATACACATCATTGAATGATGGAAGTCAACACAGGTTCCACTTATTTATTAAGGGGGAAATTCCTATGCAAAAAGAAATTTCCAAGCCTATTAGTCTTTAATAGATCAATCCCATGTATTCAAATAAGATCAATAGCAAACTTACCATTTTTAATTTTCTTCTAATTGATGCCATGGGGTTGATTTAATAAAGGCAAATGAGCCATTCATTGTGTGAGGAAACTGTCCCCTTAGCTTAGTGATTGTGTTAAAAATGCAATATGCAAAGAATACTGCTTGCTTAGGATCGACCGATGGAAATCAGCAGTCGCTAAGCTAAGGGAAAATTCCCTTGCAAAATAGACAGCCTGTTCGTTTTCAGTAAATTAACTCTCATGGGTCTACTGTTGAAATGGGCTATTCATTAAAAAAATGTGGGTGCCAAGCTAACACATCTGTTCCTTCATTTCATATGAACATATATCCATCCACTATGGCTAGTATTCATGCCATGACCAGCACAGCAAGTAATGACTTATTAGAAGCACAGATTTTTTTACATATTTTTCTCTAGACGCTGTTATTCAATATGGTATTACAGACTGAGCTGTCAGGATCTATATGCAGAGTTCCTATAGCTTGCCACCTGTTCATGGTCAATCCAATAAAAATCACTAAGGTTCAGAAAATGTTATATAGTACAAACTTTCTTTCTGATTCGTGAGTCAAATGTTATCTGTTCAACAGCTCAAATTCTCCTTTGCATTACAAACTCAACCCTTTATATAGTTAAATCCTGCAAGTCAAGTTATATATTGTTTTTTTTAAACCTTTCTTTCTTGATGACCCCTCATGCACTCTGCAATGATTGGAATAAACGTGTAAGTGGTTCATGGGAGGACCTTGCAAATTCACTGAGTGAACCAGTTTGAGCAATGCATGGAATGGCCATTTAGATAAAATTTATGTTCTGACTAAGTTGGCTCGATCCACCATTAGTCCCAAATCATGCAAACTTCTTCTCTAATAGTCTCCTATTTTGAAAAGTCATGCACTGTTGAGCTTTATGTTGAAGGAAATCAGCCAATGCGCCAAAGAAGACAGTTTGTTGCAACACTTTAATTTAACTATTAAAACTTCAGGCACTGTTAACATCCATTACTGATCACTGAAACCTGTTAGGTGTACTTGGCACATTTAAAATATTATAGGCCATGGGGCCCTGGTACAGCATTTAGCTACTTTATCTTATATGGATATCTCTGTTAGCCTTCTATTTTTTTGCAGCAAGCTCACCAAGTTAGCCCAGTTTGAGAAAAGTAAAAGGGACATGGAGGAAAAATAATTCTGCATTGCATTTTACAGCTAATTAATGAAGTGGAGCAGAAAAGTTTTGGGTCACCCAGAGCATAATGATCAGGTATTCCTGTAAAGTCCCTTTAGCCATCTTAGATATCTATCTATTCACTGATACGTAGTGAGAAATAACCTAATGCATTTTTTGGTACACTGCTTAATCATGTCGGGACATTAATGCCTTTTGATAAAGAGATTAATGAAGCAGAACGATGCTTGGCAAACACTTGTATATTGTGATAACAATATCCTAGACAACCTGTCAACACTCAGTAGTTAATTGTTTTCAATTATTGTAATCTAGTTTTAACTTATTACATATGACAGTCACCATCTCCTACTGACACCATCACAGGTGTCAGTGTAGGGATTTTAATCAGTAACATAATTAAGATCATATCTTATACTTACTCTTTTGAGCAAATATTTTATGTTAGTGGAGCATAATAGACAAGAATGAGCCTGATTTCTCAAGCTCCAGTAACACTTAACCAAAGTGTTCTCCCAAGCAATATTATCACATCTACTAATAATAATGCGTGAGAATTAAGTTTAGCACTCTCAGCTTGATGAAGCAGGCCTACTGTGTAATTGGAAAATTTTATTTCATGATGTATAACTATTAAGCATAAGTTCATTTTTAGTACACATTCTTCTCTCCCAAAGCAATATCGGTATAGATCATCCTCCAACCTCCTCTGTGGTGTTCACTGTGCTACCAGCCTGCAACAAACTTGCTTTCCAAAATCTTTAGATGTCTTTAAACCCAGCAACCTCCATTAACTTTAATAGAAAGCCTGGCCACGGCCTGGAACTCCAGGCAAACAGCTAAATATGCAGTTGACAAAACCAACCCTCTAAAATATTTGTAATTCTGTTCAGCCACCACTTTTATGTTCGAGAAACTCCTTCCAGAAAATATTACTTGGCTGATGACCACACTTTTTTACTTTGACGGCTTGGTCATCTTTCTGCACAAGACAAAATAACAAAATAACAAAGCACTGATTGGCTTCCTCTTCCTTTCTAAAGTCCTGCTGTTCAGAGGACTACAAGAGAGTGATATCAACACATATTCAAGAACTTGTGTAGGTTTTATAGAAATATACATTAAATCAGGGGTGCTCAATCTGTGGCCTCAATCGGAGTCCTCTTATGAGGACCACGACCTCAAACCAGGCAAACGCATGGAGTTGGCAGCCCGCTGATCACGATCTGGGCTTGCCGATTCGCCATCCCAGCGCATCAGAGTGCAGTGGGCCAGCACCAGCAGCGGAGGGAGCATTCGGCCACGGAAGGAGCAGGAGCCGCATAAGCCGATGCTTCCTCTGTATCTCTGGCTCCTGTCCCAGATGGAGTGATACCAAGTGCACTGCACCTCCAATCCTTTGTAGTAGCCTGGAGAGCGGTGCCAGCAGAAGCTGCAAGAGGAAAATAAGGTAAGTGTATTTAACAACACACACACTGGGCATAATAGCTTTTGCAACTGTCATATTAGCAAATATAGAAGGGTTAAAAACTGTTAGGCTGCTTTCACACTGATCCCTGGGTGCAGTGCAGTGCACCTGCGGCTGTCCTTTGAGTTAGCTTCACTGAGCGCTAGACTCCTATTATATCCTGCGGGTTGGGGCAATTTCTGAAAGCACACCAAAGCGCAAGAGAAAGTGCACCAACACCCACAAGATGTAATAGTGAGTAAATATCCAATGGGGATGGGGCACACAGAAAATGATAATCCTGATTGTTGTTTAAAATCTTCATTATGCTATTCAAAATAAAATTAATTGGAACCATTTCTTTTCATTGTGGCCCCTGACCGGTTACTAAATAACATGATTGAAAAGGTTAAGCAGCCCTGCATTACATATTTGTTATCAATACATAACTTTAATAAATGTTTTTATATTTGCCTGAAGTTTAGTATACCTTTTGGTATTTGTGCTTCTAGAGTAGGGTCCAGGTAATCATCAGTGAAAAGATATGACCTCCTAAAATTTGTATTCTTATAATTTTATCCGGTACCCACTGATGACCATGGGGACATAGTTTTGGTACCCTGTGCGGCAGGCTATCGGGTAAAGTTATAACTACAAATAGGGATGAGCCGAACACCCCCCCGTTCGGCTCGCACCAGAACCCGCGAACGGACCTAAAGTCCGTGCGAGCTTTAGAACCCTATTAGTTATAATGGATGCGAACGTTCGAAATTAAAAGTGCTCATTTTAAAGGCTAATATGCATGTTAATGTCATAAAAAAGTGTTTGGGGACCTGGGTCCTGCCCCAGGGGACATGTATCAATGCAAACATTTTTTTTAAAAACGGCCGTTTTTTCAGGAGCAGTGATTTTAATAATGCTTAAATTGAAACAATAAAAGTGTAATATTCCTTTAAATTTCGTACCTGGGGGTGTCTATAGTATGCCTGTAAAGGGGCGCATGTTTCCCGTGTTTAGAACTGTCTCTGCGCAAAGTGTCATTTTTGAAAGTAAAAAAGCTATTTAAAATCACTCGCGGCTAATGTTAATTCACGGCTCCCGTAACACAGAGAACAGTGATTCATTGAAACTCATTCATAAAAAAAAAGTCATTGATAAAAAAAAAAAAAAAATGAAAAAAAAAAAAAAGCGTAGGGGTCCCCCCAAATTCAATAACCAGGCCCTTCAGGTCTGGGATGGATATTAAGGGGGATCCCAGCCAAAAAAAAATAAAAAAAATGGCGTAGGGTCCCCCTCAAAATCCATACCAGACCCTTGAGGTCTGGTATGGATTTTAAGGGGAACCCTAGCCAAAAAAAATGGCGTGGGGTCCCCCTCAAAATCCATACCAGACCCTTATCCGAGCACGCAACCTGGCAGGCCGCAGGAAAAGAGGGGGGGACGAGAGCGGCCCCCCCTCTCGCCTGAACCGTACCAGGCCACATGCCCTCAACATTGGGAGGATGCTTTGGGGGTCTAAGACCCCTAAAGCACCTTGTCCCCATGTTGATTAGGACAAGGGCCTCTTCCCCACAACCCTGGCCGGTGGTTGTGGGGGTCTGCGGGCGGGGGGCTTATCGGAATCTGGAAGCCCCTTTAACAAGGGGACCCCCAGATCCCGGCCCCCCCCCTGTGTGAAATGGTAAGGGGGTACAAAAGTACCCCTACCATTTCACCAAAAAAGTGGCAAAAATGGTAAAAAGGACAGGAGACAGTCTTTGACAATTCCTTTATTAAAATCTTCTTTCTTCTTTCTTCATCCTTCGGATTCTTCATCTTCTCCTTCCTTCATCTTCTTCCATCTTCTTCTTCCATTTTCTTCTTCCTCCGATCCGCTTCTTCTTGCGCTGGTCTTCTCGTCCTTCTCGTCCGGCATCTTCTTCCGTCGGCGTCGGCGTCGGTGTCGGTGTCTTCTTGGGCCGCTCCGCGCAATGGGAGGCTCCCGCTGTGTGAGGCTCCGCTCCATCTGACAGGTCTTTTAAAACGGAGGGCACCTGGTGACCCCGCCCCCTCTGACATCATGGGGAAAGCCATCATGGAATTCCCCATGACGTCCCTGTGCGTCAGAGGGGGCGGGGTCACCAGGTGCCCTCCATTATAAAAGACCTGTCAGACAGAGCGGAGCCTCACACAGCGGGAGCCTCCATTGCGCGGAGCGGCCCAAGAAGAGACAGAGACACCGACGCCGACGCCGACGGAAGAAGATGCCGGACGAGAAGGACGAGAAGACCAGCGCAAGAAGAAGCGGATCGGAGGAAGAAGAAAATGGAAGAAGAAGATGGAAGAAGATGAAGGAAGGAGAAGATGAAGAAACCGAAGGATGAAGAAAGAAGAAAGAAGATTTTAATAAAGGAATTGTCAAAGACTGTCTCCTGTCCTTTTTACCATTTTTGCCACTTTTTTGGTGAAATGGTAGGGGTACTTTTGTACCCCCTTACCATTTCACACAGGGGGGGGGCCGGGATCTGGGGGTCCCCTTGTTAAAGGGGGCTTCCAGATTCCGATAAGCCCCCCGCCCGCAGACCCCCACAACCACCGGCCAGGGTTGTGGGGAAGAGGCCCTTGTCCTAATCAACATGGGGACAAGGTGCTTTAGGGGTCTTAGACCCCCAAAGCATCCTCCCAATGTTGAGGGCATGTGGCCTGGTACGGTTCAGGCGAGAGGGGGGGCCGCTCTCGTCCCCCCCCTCTTTTCCTGCGGCCTGCCAGGTTGCGTGCTCGGATAAGGGTCTGGTATGGATTTTGAGGGGGACCCCACGCCATTTTTTTTGGCTAGGTTCCCCTTAAAATCCATACCAGACCCGTCTGGTATGGATTTTGAGGGGGACCCTAATTTTTTTTTTTTTTTTTTTTGGCTGGGATCCCCCTTAATATCCATCCCAGACCTGAAGGGTCTGGTTATTGAATTTGGGGGGACCCCTACGCTTTTTTTTTTGTTTTTTATTAATGAATGACAGCTCTCTGTGTTACAGGAGCCATCAATTCATTAGCCGCGAGTGATTTAAATAGCTTTCTTCCTGCAAAAATGACACTTTTTTGCAGGGAAAGTTCTAAGCACAGGAAACCTGCCCTCCTTCACAGGCTACCTATAGACACCCCCCAGATGTGATACTGCAATGCTGTTCTAACAGCATGCACACACATATCCCCAGAAATAAAGAACATATTGTTGTCAGCAGTCAGCAGCACACTGACACGCTGACACTGTGAGTGAAACATAATATGCGAGGCCGCCGCCGCGGCGGCCTCTTATACCGTGGGGCGTGTATTAAAGCCCCTGAGCTATAATTGGCTACAGGCATCCTGCCTGTAGCCAATTATGCTCTCCTCGCTGCCGGCGCTGTGATTGGCCAAGCATGCGGGGTCACAGTGCATGCTTGGCCAATCATCCAGCATTGCACTGCGCGGGCCGCAATGCATTGCGGGGCGCTCGCATCACACGAATTTGATGCGAGCGGTCCCAATAGTTCTGGGCTCGCCGAGCGAGCGAACACCCGGTGCTCGATTCGAACATGGGTTCGAATCGAACACCGGGCTCATCCTTAACTACAAACACTACACTTACAAATCCCTAGTTAGATGCCTTGATTGTGAAGGATGAGGGTAGTATATTTTGGAAGAGATTCTTACCATGCTAGAAGGGCTCTGTTTGGAATAGATTGCACAACTTCATTATGCATAGCCCTGACTGCAATTTAACATCTCAGAAATGTAAGTTAATGTACTTACTGCAAATTCACAACTGACTATTCCATTGGCTTACCTAGTTAACTCTACCACCTTAATGTGCACATATATTGTATTGGAGATGGACCATAGGGGTACAGAGAATAGAGACTAATGTTATCCCTGCAATATACACTAAAGCCCCTTTAACAAAAATGTGGGACAGTGTATTTACTGTCCTCTTCCATTGCAGTATTTTATTTGCACTGACAGGTACACTTTTAGTAGAAAAATACCAAAATGATAAAGCACAATAAGTTAAATAACAGTTAGATATTAGCTTGTATCACTGCAGTATAGTAAGCCTAATGCAAGCAGATCAACCTGATATAACTTACTGCACAGTTTTGCACTTATTATCACCATATTATTAAAGCACAAGTTTAACCTGCTTATATTTTGCCTTCTCTGGATCCTTTCTACCCCATCATCAACATACTAATGAAAGTTTAAATTAAGCATTTTTATTACATGGCTTATTTTAGATCCAGGGACATCATCGCTGGGTATCTGTGCCTTCCTATGCCATGCAGGCAGATCATGGCTGGTGGGAGAGGCCAGTGTGGTACTGCACACTGCTCCCTGAAAACATCACAACACCCCGTCCAAGTACTTTTGGGTGTTGTGCAAATATCAAAATACCTGGGCATGTGTCAGTCTGGAGGGGTAGATGTTTCTAGGCAGACCACATTTGCATGAAGACCACCCTAGGTAATGCTCACTTGCGTTGCTGAGCCTCCATGATTGAAAAAAAAAAAATCCAGTGAATGAAAATAGTAGCCAGGGACAGTTCAGCATGGGAGTCAAGAGTTAGATGATGCTGGATGTCCTCCACCCAGAAAATGAGACAGGCTCTATCTGACTTGCTGTAATTTCTAATGCACACTGTGATAAACTCACAGTGTGCAGTGAAATCAGACATTTTCAATGCATGAGAAGAACCTGTACAACGGTGAAAATCTGAATGGAAGACTGGAGTTTAACTTTAATTACATTTTTTAAGAACGTTTTGATCCAATGCAGCTTTATCACATTTTAAGACATAAAAGCTAAGTAATGGGTCCATTAAATAAAAGTGACCTAGTATGGTAATTGCCAATTATGGAGCTGACTTAGCTCTCTGAAAACCATTATTGTTTAAGTTGCAGTTACAAAGCCGGGATGATTACTTTTGTGTAGAATGGCTGTACTACTCCTGGAGGCATATCTTTGTGCGATAACCTTACTTAATAAGTATAAAATAATTTAAATTTTGTTCAGTGTTTAAGACAAATATTAAACATGTTCAAAATATAATTTGTGCCTAAAATCGGTCATTAAAAAAAACTTCTCACAGGAAATGATGCCCTAAAGAAAATTTTATCTAAATGGAGCTGTAAATGGGGCTTTTAGTTAATGTTTTATTTCAGATCTAAATTACATTGTAAAGGTGGTTGTTACTTCATGTCCCAGAGCATCCATCATTTGCTGATACAAATTACATGGCTGGTGAGCGCAGTGTCTCATCTAGTATGAAAGTAAATGTTCCAATGCTTTTATGGTGGCTAGAACTACTAGTTATGCCTGCCACAAATCTAGTCTCGGCATATACTTCTATCAATTACAGGATACTGTAAGGTCTTTGGTTCTTGCAACCTTGCAACCATTGCTAACATTCTGTGTGCAACAAACAGTGATCTGGAAACCACCAGAAACTCACATTTGTCCAATATAGGAAGTCAAAAAGCAAGGCCCGGAGCGCAAAAAAAAAAAATAGCGGAGAGCAGACATGACAGTGTGAAGAGAGGAGACAAGCTTGAAGGGGTTAATAGTTGGTTGTTTTTGTATAAGTGAGGGGGCTTACCTGGTTGGGGGTAGTGTGTGGCTGGGTACGGTCTTGGGCAGCTTAAGGAGGGGTGGTTTAGCCCTGGTGGAGCTCAGCAGGAGTTCCCAAGTGCTCAGAGGTCTTGGCCCCCAGAGCACTTCACCCAGAGTCCTCCCCCAGGGCTCTGTGCCATGCTAGGAGCCCCGTCGGGTGACAGGCCAGTTTAAATAGGCAACTGGGCGCAAAGCATGCACGCTAATTCGTATGTGTGCGTATACATGTGCGAGTGCACGCACAAATTCGAGCACGATGAACAGGATTAGTACATCTTTGCCCAGAAGTATTAGCATGTGCACAAATATAAGCATAAGCCCACACTGGTTTCTTGGTCCTTGAATCTGGTTTACCTTACAGTGTTAGACAGGGAGAGGGAGCTGAAATGGGGAGAGGAGTCTTTACTAGGGATTAGGCTGTAAGGGTGGTCTGTAATAGAGGGGGGTCTGTATTGGGAGTTAGGCTGGGAAGGAGGAATGTACTACGGGTTAGGCTGAGGGGCTGTACTAGGTGATTAGGATTGGAGGGGTTAATGTGGGAGGTCTAGGGGTTGAGCCAGGGAGGGGAGCTGCATGGGAGTTAGGCTGGAAAGCGGAGCTGTACTGGTATGAGGGGTCTATACTGGGGGGGTTAGACTGGGAGAGGGGTCTGTAATGGGGAGAGGGATCTGTACTAAGGTCTGTACTAGGCTGGGAGGAGTCTGTACTGGGGGCGGGGTGCCTGTATTGATGTTAGGCAAGAAGCGAGGTCTGTATTGGGGTTTAGGCTGGGAGGGAGCTATACTGGGGAGCAAGTGCCTGTACTGGGGGTTAGGCTACAAGGGTTCGACTAGGTTAGACTAGGAGGAGGGGTCTGTACTGATTGGAAGACTTTACTAGAGGTTAGCCTGGGACAGGGAAGGCCAGTACTGGAGGTTATGTTGGAAGGAGAGTCTGTACTAAGAGAAGGGTTTGTACAGCGGGTTAGGCCAGGGAGGGGGGCTGCACTGGGGGTTTAGGCTGGGAGGGGAGTTTGTACTGAGAGTTAAGCTGGGAGGGGAAGACTGTACTGGGGGTTGGGCTGTAAAAGGGGACTGTAATGGAAAGAGTGGTCTGTACTATGGGTAGGCATAGGCCAGGGAGGGGGCTTTGCTGGGGTAAGGTTGGATGGGTGAGTCTGTATGGGGGGGTTTGTGTGCTGGAAATTTAGGACGATTACAATTACAGGTTCACTTGGTGCCTATTTTTTTTGCAATTTTCTCACATGTCCTGTAGCTTTAAGTAGGTCATGTACATATTTAGTTTTCTCTGTTGTACAAGTAAACAAGTGTATATACATATACAGACAATAATAATAATTTTTTATTTATTTACAGTGGTGTTAATTCAGTTCTTGTCAAACAAGATTATGTCATGTTCACTGTGCTGCCCAAAATATTAGTAAATGTTAAGCACGGCCAATCAAATTAAAGACAAAAAACCAATACAAAAAAACAAACACAAAACAAAAGAAAGAAAATAATTTTGATTCTAACCCTTCCTGTAGCCTATCCTGTTGGCCATTGTCGGATTGAGAAAGAAAGGTACGTTTAGAGCTGCGTGAGATCAACGGACATGCAATTGCATGGGTTGAACAGGTGCACCTCTAAACTTGACAATTCTTTTTGATGCTGGATTACCTTTATGTATTTTTTTTAAGGAGATTTGCACCTTGTTAAATTATGTAAAAAGACTCTTGCTCCTCTAGCTCCTCCTAAAAGGGCATTTAACCTTCCCCCTCTAATGCATATGATTTCCATAGGCTAGCTTTTGTTTTTAAAGGGGAACTCCACACTCCATTCTCCAATGGTCTTGTCTCCCCCCCACTAACCCCTTGGATTTTCATGGGCTAACTTTTGCTTTTAAAGGGGACTCCACACTCCACTCTATTCTCCAAAGGCTGTGAGCTGCCTTCACCAATCCAAACCACAGTCCTTTTAACTCCTGTTAATTTCCTCTGCAAAATGGTCAGAACTCCAAAATCCAAACCATATTCCATTAGTGTCTCAAATTAACATACATGTGCTTTTTGCTTTCCTTGCTCTGTTTTGTTGACCAATAAAATTTGTAGGACATTTTTATGTGTTTTGTTAATAAATTGTTTTGCAGATGCATGCTCAGTCCAAGTAATGCATTTTACACTCCCCCCTCCAAACAAGTTTCATGCAACAGATTTCCTAGCTGAAGCTTAACTAAGCTGATTGGCATGGCAAAACAAAAGGTGTAATTTGTCTAAAAGCTACTTTCCTGGCTATGTGACAGGAAGTGAACAAATTTGTAGGAGAAACTGGCAAATTTTGGGAGGTGTCTTCACCCTATCAGGGGTGTAGACATCCCCAAAAACTGACACAACTTCTAATCCCTCTGCACTATCCCCAAGCAAAAATAAGAAAGGATTTCATTTAGTTTAACTTTGCAAATACACATTCCTAAGTTCAACTGTGATGCACGTCAATGGTCCATTTAGACGTTGTTTAATAGAATACACCAGTTGCCTTTTACTATAAACATTTGATAGTCCAGTCCTGGAAATCTACATCTGCTTTACTATTAATTTCCATAAAAATTGGGTTCCGTCATCTAGATGCGTGACCACTGTGTATGTGAGATGCGCAACTGCTGTGTGCACGTAGGGATGTACCCATGGCGAATATCTGGCGCATAAGCGGTGGCCAGCACACAGGAATGACATCACGCCCCCTCCAGGAAGTTGCTTGTACTGCTGCTAATCTCTTCCCACCACCATGCCCCACTCACTGTTCTCTGTGGAAGAGATGATCTTTATTTGCAAATCAAGATAATTTTTGATTTATTTTTACATGAGGTGGTGTTTGTGTGGGTCATGTGTGTATGTCTAAATGATTTTGCCTCAAAACACACACCTACTTCCCATGTGCAGATTTACTTCCGGGCCAATGTATATTGCTTCCTTCTTCAGTGTGTGTACAGTATATATATATACTGTACACACATATACACATATATGTCACACTCCCAATTCTGGAGGCATAATAATGGTCTAGCACAGGGGTCTTCAAACTATTCCCATCATGCCTAGTCATGTCTGTGAATGTCAGAGTTTTACAATGCCTCATGGGATGTGTAGTTCTGCAACAGCTGGAGAGCTGTAGTTTGAAGATTCCTGATCACTCTAGCATATCTTGAAAAAAAGTGTTTTTTTTTCATGTGCCATGTATAATGCCCAAGAAATATCGTTAGGAAAATACAAGTGGGTCATGAGTCATGACACATCTACATTCCAAATTTGGCACTTAAGATGGTCATGCACTATGTAATCTGATTGGCCAATCTCTGTACAACTCGATATTTAGGCAAAATAGATAATAGGTAGACGCACTTGAACAATTAATTCAAAATATAGGAAATAAAACAGGCTCCTACACTAAATCTAATGTATTTAAGATCTAACTGATTGCATTGTATGGTCATTGGTCACCTTTACAGATTAAGATCTGAAAATATAAATGTATTGGGTTTAGGAACACTTCTTTGTTCCTTGTAATGTATTGAAAGATTTGGGTAAAAAAAGAAAAAAAACACATTTCAAAGATATATTAGAAGTGATAGGAATGAGATTAGCATCAAAAGGGTTAATTAACTGAGTGCACCTACTAATTGCCTAACAAGACACATCCAATGAGATGAAATTAACCAATTGTATTGGGAATGCGCTATTATCAATGAGAAAACCGCAGTTACTCTAGCTCCAGTTGCAGTTTACATATGCAGGTATTTATTATCGTTATTTGCGCGTCAATGTCAGTGCCTTCTTCTTAGTAGATCGCCCCCATGGTGTCTAAATAGCAATTCAGCTTAGCTGTCACTTGATAGTGTTTACAGCCCTTGCTATACCAGTCCTGTGTGTTAATGCAATAACAAAGCAGGCATGCCATGCCTTTTTTTGTTATGGCATGCCATTTACAGATATGTAGTACTCTACTACTTGGGTAGGTTAGGTAGCATGTAGGTAAATTTACTTTATTTTGGGCTTTGCTGTAGTCAAATGCAGCCTAATGCGGCGTACACACGGTCGGAATTTCCGATGGAAACAGTCCAATGGGAGCTTCTCATCGGATTTTCCGACCGTGTGTATGCCCAAACGGTCTTTTTCTGTCGGAATTTCCGACGGACTTTGAATTGAGAACCTGTTCTCAATTTTTCCGACGGAAAACCTTTCTATCGGATTTTCTGATCGTGTGTTTGCAATCCCGACACGCAAAATTCCGACGCATGCTCGGAAACAATTCGATGCATGCTCGGAAGCCCCCCTATGATGTCACAGTCCTGGAGGATGCTGGGACTGTGACATCATAGGGGGCGGGGTCACCATGTGTCATGAGCATGTGACCCTGCCCCCTTGTCCCTATATAAGTCACAACACAGCGCGGCTCTGCCATTCCGGCCAGAGAGAGCGGCGAGTCAACATCGGAAGAAGAAGAAGAAGAGGAAGAAGAAAAAGAAGGCGGCGGCGCAGAAAGCGACGACAGCGGCAAGAACAGAAGAGACTCCGGAAGACCCCGGAAGACCCCCGAAGGCGGATCGAGACCCCCAGACGATGGCGACAATGAAGAAGGAAGCCGGGCTCCTCCGCTCATTAAAAGAGCTAGGTAAAATAGCGGAGGAGTCCGGCGAGCAGACCCCCCAAGACGGAAGAAGACCCCCGGAGCAGTGCAATAAAATATTTTTAAAAAATTGTGTGTTTTTTTTTTATTTACACTTTACACCTTAGGTGAATGGGTAGGGGTACATCGTACCCCATACTCATTCACATAGGGTGGGGGGCCGGGATCTGGGGGGCCCCTTATTAAAGGGGGCTCCCGGATTCCGATAAGCCCCCCGCCCGCAGCCAGGGTTGTCGGGAAGAGGCCCTTGTCCTCATCAACATGGGGACAAGGTGCTTTGGGGTGGGGGGGGGCAGCACGGCCCTCCTTTCCCCAGGGCACCCCCCATGTTGAGGGCACGCGGCCTGGTACGGCTCAGGAGGGGGGCGCTCGCTCGTCCCCACCCCTTTCCTGGCCGGCCGGGCTGCGTGCTCGGATAAGGGTCTGAGATGGATTTGGGGGGGGACCCCCACGCCGTTTTTTTCGGCGTAGGGATTCCCTTTAAATCCATGCCAGGTGACGGGGCTAGCGCGGCGGCATTCACTGCCTTCGCTAGCCCCGTCTACCTGAAGTGACGTGCTAAATGAACAGACTTTCCGATGATCGGCAAGTCCGTTCATTTCCAAAAGTCCGGCGGACTAGCATACTAACCGCGGGATTCTCCGCCGGACTGCCGGGTTCAGCGGACAATTTTAAAACAAAACTTAAAACCTATTCCGCCAGACTTTAAGACTTTTGGACTTCAGTCCGGCGGACATTCCCGCGGGAAAGTCTGCTCGTGTGTACGAGGCATAACAGTAACCAGTTAGAGTGAGGAAGGCTTAGATCCCCCATCACATTTTTACTGTTATCTGGGGCTCAGTTAGTAAGACTTTCTATCCCTTTCTGTCCTTCTCACAATGTTTTGCCAGAATGTGAAGGTAACTGTGCAACAAAGATAGAAATCGAAATAAAGATCTGACAAGGGTTTTAGCTTGTCTGTACTCTATTAAAAAGTGTTTTAATTCCTCTGTGTTGCTGTTGAAGATGTTCCCTACTTCCTAACTGGTATAAATTTGTCAGTAGGACTCTCTACACACAGCCAGGGCTGTTGATGAGGGTGTACAGGCAATACCCCCATTTTATGCCCAGACACCATTCAGTCACCATGGGTGCCCTTCTGTTCACTCACCCCTCACTATTTTTGGCTTGCAGCTCACGGTCAGGTGCAACACTGCTGCCTGACATGAAAGCTGTCACGTTTGAGCAGCTGCAGTGATGGGGGTGTCACTGAAGACTGTCAAGGGAGATAACGGTGCACAGTGTGAGCAGAGGATTCTCTGAGATGGAGGATGAGAAGGAGCAGCAAGTAGGCAGCTTCATACATGTGTGTAATATAAAATAACATTCACTTTATTTCTGCTGTATTGTTCAAGAGGGATGTAAAATATATAATGGTACTTCTGTTCTGTCAGTATAGAGTTAGCAAGCCCATGAGTTAGCAAAGGGATAAGTCTGCTTACTCCCGGAGCTCTGTCTCGTTGTGGTGGGCTAAAATACAAGGGAGGCAGCCTATCTGGGTCTTGTACCTTCCACATGGGAACTAAGAGGGAGCTTTGTTGCAAGATGTACTGTAGCTCCTCTAAGGAAGACGTTGCCTCCCTTTTGGTGTACCCAGTTGGGGTACTGAGGCCAGAACATGGACTCTGATAAAGAGGACTTCTCATTACTCAAGAACTATGACATGGGCAGCCTGAATCAGGCTAATTTAGCATAGTTAAATAGAATGAACTGAACTGTGTCTGCAATTAACTGAAAAAGACTGCAATCTGTTAACTCTGTACTTGCAATATATTTCCCTAGTTACTATGGGCCTGGTCTGAAGTCTTTCAAAGGGTGCATGTATGACAGGTGTATCAAAAGAACAAGGGCTTACAACAGGGGATGTGTGCTACCAAGGTTTACAAGTGGAGGATGCTGCAAGATAATATTTAAGTGCCGTTGCCATTAGTAATCATTAGTGTGTTGGTGCTAAAGCTGCCAGCCGGCATTTTCAGTGTGACAGGCATGGATGATGGTGTGCTCTGGTAGTGAGGGGGTGCCTGATGCGCCCCCCCTAGTGGCCAATGCCCCTGTACCATATCAGGCCCCTATGGCTCTAGCTGTATATCACAGGAAGAGAAGTGTGAAGCATCAAAGCTGGTCCGCCACCGCTGGTCCGCTGGTCCGCCGTCTCCCCTCACATGTGAAGGAAGACAATGTTGGTTTAGCGTAACATCACTATACAGTGAATTAGACATGAAGAGCTAAAGTAGAAGTCCAGCCTAATACTAAAATCCCTGCATCTACAGACACTAACCTAACACTAACCTATCTACCCTGTAAAGAAGAAATCAGTATACATACCTTTTTTGAAGCCGATCCAGTCTCCAGCAGCGGAAGTTCTGCAGAGGATACAGCCGACAATGGCTGTGAAATGAATGGGGTGTGACGTCCCCCATAGACTTACTATGTGGCTTCTGTTGTTGGCTGCCTCCTCTGCACCCGCCTCTACAGCAAAGCCGCAGCTGACACCTCAGCATGGGATCCGCTCAAAACGGCTTCAGAAAAGGTATTACAGGGCTGAATAGGTTAGTGTTGGATCGTGGATGTCTGTAGATGCAGGGATTTTATTGTTAGGGTAGACTTCTACTTTAATTGTGTCACAAAGTTTGCTCACTTCGTCTAAGTCGGAGATGTCACCTTAATGCATATGCCTCTGCCTGTATAGCTTGGCATTAGTGAGTGCAGACGCTAGAATTCCCCTTTAGGGCACATTAAACCATGGCCACAAGCACATGACCACCCTGCTGTGTATGGGCTTCTTGGAGACAGCCAACATCCGCACAGAGCTGCACCTCCCCAACAACAACAAAGCAGTGGTGCTGCTGATAGGGGGTCCAGGCAGTGCTCCTGGCACAGAGAGGAGGGGGGGGGGGGGGGGGGTATCCTGTCAGGGAGGCAGTACAGGACCCGATAATTTCTAATGGTAGTCTTGCCCAATACTAAAAAAAATTGGCTTAACATACACTTACTTAAATAGTTACATATTCTAAATCATCATTGGTCACATGATCTCTGCTGAAGGGGAAAATTTAGCCAGTCAGTTGGTTTGCCTGAACTCTGACACTCATCTTGAGCAAGGATTATGGCATTTGGTTACATAAACCGCCACTGTGAAATTTTGCAGTATTAGTCGATCTTTCCTAGCTGTGAACAAGATAGCTTAGTAGGATCTTGTCTAACCTTAGGCCCAATGTAAAGCAAATGTAAAGCTACTAGTTAATCAGTGAGAGAAGCTCCTATTCGATGAGGCTCAAGGCCACTAATCTTCAGAGTTCCTGATATAAAATCCACATTGTTATTACACTGGCACCTTACCTTCTCCTGTAACTAAGATCATAACATCACATTTCACTATGAAAATACACTCATTTGAAAACAATCTTCCATTTTCACGATTATAACTTCTTTAATCCATTATGCATGTGATAGCTTGATCTTCTATTCATCTAGTTAAAGTTTTTAACACATACTAGTTTGAGTTCCCACAAGCTCCATCGCTTAGTGAATGTCCTTGTTTACAGCTTACATTAAGGCTCTCTGTGCTTCAAGGTTTTAGACCTGTTATCAAGGACCTTATTTTATATACTGTAGTGGCTTTTGTCTGCATGTTTTGATTTTGTCCCTCACAATAAATTACTTTTTCAATGCCACCAATAAATGTGAAGTGGCAGGTCCCTAAAAGGCAATAAGGTGTTTTTAACTAGTGGAATGCTTGAATGAATGTTTACTTACCTACATTTTCCAACATAGGCTGTGACAAAGTGAAAATTGGGCAGCTAGAGAGTTCACAATAACTACATATACTGTATATATAAATATTTATATATACAGTATGTACCATTTATATATACCATATACCCATGCAAAGGGCCATCTGATTGGTGCATCACACCTGCATGCATGTACTCTTTGGTTGTCCATGGAGGTCTGTGCAACTGGCCACCTGTCATTGATTTCATCAAGCTGCCTGTATGCTGCACAAAACAATTATTCATCCCACGCAGGTAAAGATGACTCTTTACAAACATCAGAAAATGTCCTAGCATGCTTAACAGCTAGTCTGCAACCAAACCAAATGTACCCTAACAGTTTACATTAAAACAGAGATTTTAGTTGCACACATTTGCAAATATACAGTATGTGAAAGCCAGTGTTCTCTGCATACTGTGGTCCTAACTCTATAGTTTTAAGAGTCTCCTATTTGGAGCACATATAAAAGGAGACGTCACGGGGAAGCCATTGGGAAGTCCCCGTGCGTCAGTGGGGGGCGGGGCCACCCATTTTTTGTACCCGGGTGGCCCGCCCCCCTCTGACGCCATGGGGAAGCCGTTGGGAAGTCCCCGTGCATCAGAGGGTGGCGGGGTCACCCGGGTACGTCACTGTGTGGCCCCGCCCTTAGTTATAAGAGAACTGTTATCGCGCTGAAGTGTCATAAGGCGGGTGCCTCCCATGGCGGCAGATCTTTTTTATAAATGTTTTCGGTCCATCGGCGGAGCGAGAGAAGAAGATGAATGGATTTCGTGGGACATTTTTATTTTTTTATTTTTTAATAAAGGACTTGTCCCAAGATGTGTGTGGTTTTTTAACATTTTGACACTTTTCTTGTGAAATGGTATGGGTACAATATACCCGTTACCATTTTAAACGGGGGGGGATAGGATCTGGGGGTCCCCTTGTTAAAGGGGGCTTCCAGATTATGATAGGCCCCCCCACTTGCAGACCCCCACAACCACTGGGCAAGGGTTGTGGGGATGAGGCCCTTGTCCCCATCAACATGGGGACAAGGTGCTTTGGGGGGCTACCCCACAGCACCCTCCCCATGTTGAGGGCATGTGGCCTGGTACGATTCAGGAGGGGGGTGCTCTCTCATGACCCCCATGCCATTTTTTTTTTTTTTTTTGGCACGGGGTTCCCCTTAAAATCCATACCAGACCTGAAGGGTCTGGTATGGATTTTGAGGGGGACCCCTACGGCATTTTTTGGAAACAATTTGGTGCAGGGATCCGCTTAATATTCATACCAGACCTGAAGGGACATTTTCCTTTAGAAATGTCATTTTGTGCAGGGAGTGTTCTAAACACTGGAAAAATGCGCCACTTTACAGGCCTACTATAGACACCTCCCAGGTACGAAATTTAATGGAATATTTCACTTTTATTGTTTCACTTTAAAGTGGAGTTCCACCCAAAAATGGAACTTCCACTTATTGGATTCGCCCCCTCAGGTATCACATTTGGCACCTTTCATAGGGGAGGAGGGAGCAGATACCTGTCTAATATAGGTATTTGCTCCCACTTGGAGTTCGCAGAGTTCACAGTGACCTATGCCACTTCCGGCGCCTACTCTGTCCCCTCTGTCGCTTTAAGCATTATTATAATCACTGCTCCCGAAAAACAACCGTTTTTAAAACTTTTTTTTGCATTGATACATGTCCCCTGGGGCAGAACTCAGGTCCCCAAACTTTTTATGACAATACCATGCATATAAGCCTTTAAAATTAGCACTTTTGATTTCTCCTATAGACTTTTAAAGGCTTTCGAATTTGGCGCGAACACCCCAAATTGTTCGCCAGTCGGTGAACAGGCGAACACCCGATGTTCGATTTGAGCTTGCGCTCGACTCGAACATCGGGCTCATCCCTACTTAGCAGGTACACCAAAAGAGAGCAGGTACGCCATTCAGCTGGGTTTGTTTATGTACGGGTTTTGACAGCAACAGCTTTTGCTCCCACGAAACATAAAGCCGTGACTCCAGCGCTGTAGGAGGTGATTTCACCACCACAGTTAAAAAAAAGAGCATATATGCCGAAGCATGGGGGCAGGGGTGGAGGCGCGATGTGCTCCTAACATTAGGGGCAGATTGCCCCCATGCTTCGGCATATATTTTTTAAGCACAGACTGCGTTAAAAAATCAAGTTGTTTTATTGAGTTGTTTCATTGAGATGTTTTACTATGCAGCACTAATTTATTTATCTTGTAACATTATTTGCTCTCACGATACGTAAATCAGCGACTCGAGTTAAAAACCCCCAGTTAACCGCTTCCCGACCGCCTCCTGCACATATACCTCGGCAGAATGGCACGGCTAGGCAAAAGCACGTACAGGTACGTTGCCCTTTAATTGCCTAGCCGTGGGTCGCGTGCGCGCCCCCGGGGGCACGCTCGCGACCCAGTTGGGAGCTCCGTGACCACGGCCGCGGGACCAGCGGACCCGATCGCCGCTGGTGTCCCGGGATCGGGTCACAGAGCTGAAGAACGGGGAGAGGTCTGTGTAAACAAACCTCTCCCCGCGCTTCCTACTCTGCCTGTCATTGATCGGCTGTTCCCTGTCATTGATCGGCTGTTCCCTGTCATCGGAGGCGATCGAGTCCTGTCACTTCCTTGGTATGGAGACGAGTGAGGCTCAGATGGCCCCCCCCCCGTCTCTATACCATAGCAAGGCGGAAGCAAAACGTCACTTCCGCCCATACCTCTTAAAGGAACATTTATCTGTTGTCATTGCCCATACCTGTTGTCATTTTTTCCAAATATGAGATCTGAGGACTTTTTGACCCCAGATCTCATATTTAAGAGGACCTGTCATGCTTTTTTTTCTATTACAAGGGATCTTTACATTCCTTGTAATAGGAATAAAAGTGACCCAAATTTTTTTTTTTTTTTAAAACTGTGTAAAAATAAATAAAATCAAAATAAAATAAATAAGAACATTTTTTTTTTTTTTAAAGTGCCCCGTCCCGACGAGCTCACGTGCAGAAGCGAACACATACGTGAGTAGGGCCCGCATATGAAAACGGTGGTCAAACCACACATGTGATGTATTGCCGCGATCGGTAGAGCGAGAGCAATAATTCTAGCCATAGACCTCCTCTGTAACGCAAAACATGCAACCTGCAGAATTTTTAAACGTCGCTTATGGAGATTTTTGAGGGTAAAAGTTTGACGCCATTCCACGAGCGGGGAGCAATTTTAAAGCGTGACATGTTGGGTATCAATTTACTCAGCGTAACATTATCTTTCAAGATATGTAAAAAAATTGGACTAACTTTACTGTTGTCTTATTTTTTTATTCAAAAAATAAAAAAATTTCCAAAAAAAGTGCGCTTGTAAGAACGCTGCGCAAATACAGTGTGAAAAAAGTATTGCATGACATGTAAACACCTAAAATCCAAAACAAGGCTGGTCTTAAAATGGTTAAAGCATGTCGTGTTTGGTATCCATGTACTTAGCATAAGATCATCTTTTTTATTTCATCAAACATTTGGGCAATATAGTGTGTGTTAGTGCATTAAAATTTAAAAAAGTATTTTTTTTCCCAAAAAATTACGTTTGAAAAATCGCTGTAAGGGCCTTTGCTTTAAAAAATATATAATGTTTGGGGGTTCAAAGTAATTTTCAAGCAAAAAAATATATTTTTTCATGTAAACAAAAAGTGTCAGAAAGGGCTTTGACTTCAAGTGGTTAGAAGAGTGGGTGATGTGTGACATAAGCTTCTAATGTTGTGCATAAAATGCCAGGACAGTTCAACCCCCCCCCCCCCCCAAATGACCCCTTTTTGGAAAGTAGACACACCAAGCTATTTTCTGATAGGCATGTTGAGTCCATGGAATATTTCATATTTTGCCACAAGTTTCGGGAAAATTACAAACTTCTTTCTTTTTTGCACAAAATTTTTACTAAATGATATATTGCTCAAATATGCCATGGGCATATGTGGAATTTCACCCCAAAATACATTTTGCTGCTTCTCCTGAATACGGGGATACCACATGTGTGAGACTTTTTTTGACCCCATTTTGTAAAGTAGACACCTCAAGGTATTTGCTAAGAGGCATGGTGAGTATTTTGCAGCTCTCATTTGTTTTTGAAAATTAAGAAAGTAAAGAAAAATGTACTTCTATTTTTAAAACTTTGTGACAAAAAGCGAGATCTGCAAAATACTCAACACGCCTCTCAGCAATTTGGAGGGGGGGGGGGGGGGGGGGTGTTGTGCTATCTGGGCATTTAAACTGTGATAGTTAGTGAGGATTGAAATCAAAAATGTACGCCCTTAGAAATCCTGAAGGCGGTGCGTGGTTTTCGGGGTCCTGTACGCGGTTAGACTGCCAAAAAGTCCCACACATGTGGTATCCTGTACTCAGGAGAAGCAGCAGAATGTATTTTGGGGTGTAATTCCACATATGCCCAAGGCATGTTTGAGCAATATATCATTTAGTGACAACTTTGTGAAAAAAAAAGAAGTTTCTAATTTTCCCGCAACTTGTGTCAAAAAATGTAATATTCCATGGACTCAACATGACTCTCAGCAAATAGCTTGGGGTGTCTACTTTCCAAAATGGGGTAATGGGGGGGGGGGGGGATTTGTGCTATCTTGGCATTTTATGGCCTTTGAAACTATGATAGGTAGTAAGGAGTGAAATCAAAAATTTACGCCCTTAGAAAGCCTGAAGGCGGTGTTAGGTTTTTGGGGTCCTGTGCGCGGCTAGGCTCCCAAAAAGTCTCACACATGTGATATCCCTATACTCAGGAGAAGCAGCAGAATGTATTTTGGGAGGCAATTCCACATATAACCATGGCATGTGTCATATATCATTTAGTGTTAACTTTGTGTAATTATTATTATTTTTTTGTAATTTTTTTGTCATTTTTTCAATCACTTGTGACAAAAAAATAAAATATTCAATGGACTCAACATGCCTCTCAGCAATTTCCTTGGGGTGTCTACTTTCCAAAATGGGGTAATTGGGGGGGGGGTGGTTATACTGCCCTGCCATTTAACACCTCAAGAAATGAGATAGGCAGCCATGAACTAAAAGCTGTGTAAATTCCAGAAAATGTACACTAGTTTGTAGACACTATATCTTTTGCGCAAACCAATATATATATATATATATATATATATATATATATATATATATATATATATATATATGACCACGCAATTACCAGTTAAAGCAGCGCAGTGCCAAATTTTAAAAAGTGCTCTGGTCATTGAGCAGCCAAATCTTGCGGGCTGAAGTGGTTAAAGGCACAGGGACACATTGGACACCCAGCAAAAAAACACACTGGCAGCTGGAGGTATCCAGTGTGTCCCCACATCAAATTCAGCCATCAAGCTTGTACAAATACAGTGCCCTGAAAAATAATTCATACCTCTTGAAATGTTCCACATTTTGTCATGTTACAACCAAAAATGTAATTTTATTGGGATTTTATGTGATAGACCAACACAAAGTGGCACATAAGTGTGAAGTGGAAGGAAAATAATAAATGGTTTTCAAAAAAAAATATCCCATGCTTTGAACATTTTATGGAGCATTTTTTGGTTCAATTCATCATCCAAAAATGGAAAGGGCATGTCAGTTTAGGTGGATGGTCATGTCTTGGTAGGTTTGCCATACTCTTTGCATTTTTGGATGATGGATTGAACAGTGCTCCGTAAAATGTTCAAAGCTTGGAATATTTTTTTAGAACTTAACCCTGCTTTAACCACTTAAATACATGGCATTTTCACCCTCTTCCTGCCAAGGCAAATTTTCAGTTTTTAGTGCCACAAATAGAGCTTTCTTTTGGTGGTATTTGATCACCTCTGCGTTATTTTCTGCGCTATAAACAAAAGAAGAGCAACAAGTTTGAAAAAAAAACACAATATTTTTTACTTTTTGCTATAATAAATATCCCAAATGTAACCACTTGCCTACCGCACATAGTCATATGACGGCCGCAGGAACCCTTTGTCCCTCCGGGCGGCCGTCATATGACGTCTTTTCTTCCTGAGCCTGTAGGGGGCGCCCGATGCACTAGGCACCCGATGCACGTGCCCAGCGGCCGCAATGTCCGCCGGGTACCCGCGATTGCCCATGAACACAGCAGGACCGTGGATCTGTGTGTGCAAAAACACACAGATCCACGTCCTGTCAGAGGAGAGGAGACCGATGGTGTGTTTCCAGTACAGAGGAACACCGATCGGTCTCCTCCCCTTGTGATTCCCTGCCCCCTACAGTTAGAATCACTCCCTAGGAAACACAAATAACCCCTCGATCACCCCCTAGTGTTAACCCCTTCCCTGACAGTCACATTTACACAGTAATTCGTGCATTTTTTTTTCAAGTAATATTTATTGAATTTTATGAGAGAAAAAATACAAAGACAATACGGAACAAACAATTGCATATGTTGGTATACATCAGTAAATTAGAATTTCTGGGTATAAAGTAAGATGAATAATAATAGAAACATTTGTTTCCAGAAAGTGCTAATGACTATATTAAAGCAAAAGTAACATTTAGAAAATGTAAAGTGGTGAAAAAAATAATAAATGTTCATTCCTGTATAAATAAGAAACATAACACGTAACAAATAAATTATTCTTTCAATATGCACAGATATATTCTTGGCGTTCATGTTGATCTTCCAAGTTCATATGGTGTTTACACATGTTTGTCTCAGAAGGATACAGAGCGTCATATTATAAATGGTTAAGACGTATAATCCCTATCCTATATCCTTAAAAGACAAACTTAACGTTGTATTTTTTATAGCACTGATCGCTGTATAAATGTGAATGGCCCCAAAATAGTGTCAAAAGTGTCCAAAGTGCCTGCTGCAATATTGCAGTCAATATAAAAATCGCAGATCACCACCATTACTAGTAAAAAAAATATAACAATAAAAATGCCATAAATGTATCCCCTATTTTGTAGACGCTATAACTTTTGCGTAAACCAATCAATATACGCTTATTGCGATTTTTTTTTTTCTTTTTTACCAAAAATATGTAGAAGAATACATATCGGCCTAAACTGAGGAAAACATTTTTTTTATGCAATATTTATTATAGCAAAAAGTAAAAAATATTGTGGGTTTTTTTTTCAAAATTGTCGCTCTTGTTTTGTTTATAGTGAATAAAATAAAAACCGCAGAGGTGATCAAATACCACCAAAAGAAAGCTCTATTTGTGGGGAAAAAAATGATTAAAATTGAATATGGGTACAGTGCTGCATGACCGCACAATTGTCATTAAAAGTGTAACAGCGCTGAAAGCTGAAAATTGGTCTGGGCAGGAAGGGGGTGAAAATGCCCTGTATTGAAGTGCTTAAAAAAAAAAATAATGTTTCCTCAGTTTAGACAGATATGTTTTCTTCTACATATTTTTGGTAAAAAAATATCAATAAGTGTATATTGATTGGTTTGCACAAAAGTTATAGCGCCTACAAAATAGGGCATAGATTTATGGCATTTTAATTTTTTTATTTTTTACTAGCAATGGCGGCGATCTGCGATTTTTATCGGGACTGTGACATTGCAGCGGGCATAGCGGAAACTTTTGACACTATTTTGGGACCACTGACAGTAATACAGCGATCAGTGCTATAAATATGCACTGATTACTGTATAAATATCACTGACAGGCAAGGAGTTAACACTAGGGGGCAATCAAGGGGTTAAATGTGTTACCTAGGGAGTGATTCTAACTGTGGGGGGAGGGGACTGACTAGGGGAGGAGACCGATCAGTGTTCTTATATACTAGGAACACACGATCTGTCTCCTCTCCCCTGACAGAACGTGGATCTGTGTGTTTACACCTACAGATCCACGGTCCTGCTCTGTAACGAGCGATCACGAGTGCCCGGCGGACATCACGGCTGCCGGGCGCACACATCGGCTCCTCGGTCACGCGGTGGGCGCTCGCCCCCTATACCGCCGGGAAGTCGAGGACGTCATATGACGCCCGCCCAGGATGGGAGATCCCATTTGTGGACGTCATATGACAATGGGCAGGTAGGGAAGTGGTTAAACTTCTCCACAACTTTATCCCTGAGCTGTCTGGTGTGTTCCTTGACCTTCATGATGCTATGTAAAGTAAAGTGGGCTGAATACAAATGCACGCCACACTTTTCAGATATTTATTTATAAAAAAAAAATTAAAAACCTTTATCATTTTTTTTCAACCTCACAATTATGTGCCACTTTGTGTTGGTCTAGCACATAAAATGCCAATAAAATACATTTACATTTTTATTGTAACATGATAAAATGTAGGAAATTTCAAGGGGTATGAATACTTTTTCAAGGCACTGTAAGTTGCAACCACCCCAATCTATAACTAGCCTTTACAGTAAGGTGCACATGGAAGGGGCTTAGATGCCTCTTCCTAGGGGTGTAGAGATGGGTACAACTGTGTGAACGGGGCACTCCAATGATCATTAAATTAATACTGTAACTACAGGGAAACTTTAAACACCTAACTTTCATTCATGAATATAGCATGTACTTAAATCTGAACTCTGGGACAAGCTAATATTATCCACATACAACAGCCATGTTTATTCTTCCTTGTATTTTGGTGTGCTTTGTGTATTTCTTCCAGATATGTGCAGTAATCCAGTGTGAAACTTTACCTCTGTGTAGGACCTTCCTGTTATAAAGATGTGTCACTGCTGCACTCTCTCCTTGTGCACGGTGACTGATCTTGTATCCGCCCCTCCTGTCGTTTTCTGCAGGCAACCGGTAGTGGGTGAAGCCTGCTGGGCCCTTGACTAGTGTAGCCCAGATATGACCCCCTAGCTGAAACCATCTTACTCCATATATTTTCTTACTTAATAAATAAGAGACCACACCAGTTATGGAGTTAAATGGCCATAACAGCTAATTTATTAAAAATAACAAAATACCAAAATAAGAACTCCAATTTTCTTATTATAATAAATAAAACATAAATAACATAAATAACACCATAACATTAACCCTTTCAGAGTGTAAAAAATAGAAGAATATATGCCGAAGCATGGGGGCAGGGTGGAGGCGCGATGTGCTCCTAAACATTAGGGCAGATTGCCCCCATGCTTCGGCATATATTTTTTTAAGCACAGACTGCGTTAAAAAATAAGTTGTTTTATTGAGTTGTTTCATTGAGATGTTTTACTATGCAGCACTAATTTATTTATCTTGTAACATTATTTGCTCTCACGATACGTAAATCAGCGACTCGAGTTAAAAACCCCCAGTTAACCGCTTCCCGACCGCCTCCTGCACATATACCTCGGCATAATGGCACGGCTAGGCAAAAGCACGAACAGGTACGTTGCCCTTTAATTGCCTAGCCGTGGGTCGCGTGCGCGCCCCCGGGGGCACGCTCGCGACCCAGTTGGGAGCTCCGTGACCTCGGCAGCGGGACCAGCGGACCGGATTGCCGCTGGTGTCCCGGGATCGGGTCACAGAGCTGAAGAACCGGGGAGAGGTCTGTGTAAACAAACCTCTCCCCGCGCTTCCAACTCTGCCTGTCATTGATCGGCTGTTCCCTGTCATTGATCGGCTGTTCCCTGTCATCGGAGGCGATCGAGTCCGGTCACTTCCTTGGTATGGAGACGAGTGAGGCTCAGATGGCCCCCCCCCCGTCTCTATACCATAGCAGGGCGGAAGCAAAACGTCACTTCCGCCCATACCTCTTAAAGGAACATTTATCTGTTGTCATTGCCCATACCTGTTGTCATTTTTTCCAAATATGAGATCTGAGGACTTTTTGACCCCAGATCTCATATTTAAGACGACCTGTCATGCTTTTTTTTCTATTACAAGGGATCTTTACATTCCTTGTAATAGGAATAAAAGTGACCCCAACTTTTTTTTTTTTTAACTGTGTAAAAATAAATAAAATCAAATAAAATAAATAAGAACATTTTATTTTTTTTTTTAAAGTGCCCCGTCCCGACGAGCTCACGTGCAGAAGCGAACACATACGTGAGTAGGGCACGCATATGAAAACGGTGGTCAAACCACACATGTGATGTATTGCCGCGATCGGTAGAGCGAGAGCAATAATTCTAGCCATAGACCTCCTCTGTAACGCAAAACATGCAACCTGCAGAATTTTTAAACGTCGCTTATGGAGATTTTTGAGGGTAAAAGTTTGACGCCATTCCACGAGCGGGGAGCAATTTTAAAGCGTGACATGTTGGGTATCAATTTACTCAGCGTAACATTATCTTTCAAGATATGTAAAAAAATTGGACTAACTTTACTGTTGTCTTATTTTTTTATTCAAAAAATAAAAAAATTGTCCAAAAAAAGTGCGCTTGTAAGAACGCTGCGCAAATACAGTGTGAAAAAAGTATTGCATGACATGTAAACACCTAAAATCCAAAACAAGGCTGGTCTTAAAATGGTTAAAGCATGTCGTGTTTGGTATCCATGTACTTAGCATAAGATCATCTTTTTATTTCATCAAACATTTGGGCAATATAGTGTGTGTTAGTGCATTAAAATTAAAAAAAGTATTTTTTTCCCAAAGAAATACGTTTGAAAAATCGCTGTAAGGGCCTTTGCTTTAAAAAATATATAATGTTTGGGGGGTTCTAAGTAATTTTCAAGCAAAAAAATATATTTTTCATGTAAACAAAAAAGTGTCAGAAAGGGCTTTGACTTCAAGTGGTTAGAAGAGTGGGTGATGTGTGACATAAGCTTCTAATGTTGTGCATAAAATGCCAGGACAGTTCAACCCCCCCCCCCCCCAAATGACCCCCTTTTGGAAAGTAGACACACCAAGCTATTTTCTGATAGGCATGTTGAGTCCATGGAATATTTCATATTTTGCCACAAGTTTCGGGAAAATTACAAACTTCTTTCTTTTTTGCACAAAATTTTTACTAAATGATATATTGCTCAAATATGACATGGGCATATGTGGAATTTCACCCCAAAATACATTTTGCTGCTTCTCCTGAATACGGGGATACCACATGTGTGAGACTTTTTTTGACCCCATTTTGTAAAGTAGACACCTCAAGGTATTTGCTAATAGGCATGGTGAGTATTTTGCAGCTCTCATTTGTTTTTGAAAAATAAGAAAGTAAAGAAAAATGTACTTCTATTTTTAAAACTTTGTGACAAAAAGCGAGATCTGCAAAATACTCAACACGCCTCTCAGCAATTTGGAGGGGGGGGGGGGGGGGGGGTTGTGCTATATGGGCATTTCATGGCCTTTAAACTGTGATAGTTAGTGAGGATTGAAATCAAAAATGTACGCCCTTAGAAATCCTGAAGGCGGTGCGTGGTTTTCGGGGTCCTGTACGCGGTTAGACAGCCAAAAAGTCCCACACATGTGGTATCCCTGTACTCAGGAGAAGCAGCAGAATGTATTTTGGGGTGTAATTCCACATATGCCCAAGGCATGTTTGAGCAATATATCATTTAGTGACAACTTTGTGAAAAAAAAAGAAGTTTCTAATTTTCCCGCAACTTGTGTCAAAAAATGTAATATTCCATGGACTCAACATGACTCTCAGCAAATAGCTTGGGGTGTCTACTTTCCAAAATGGGGTAATGGGGGGGGGGGATTTGTGCTATCTTGGCATTTTATGGCCTTTGAAACTATGATAGGTAGTAAGGAGTGAAATCAAAAATTTACGCCCTTAGAAAGCCTGAAGGCGGTGTTAGGTTTTTGGGGTCCTGTGCGCGGCTAGGCTCCCAAAAAGTCTCACACATGTGGTATCCCTATACTCAGGAGAAGCAGCAGAATGTATTTTGGGAGGCAATTCCACATATAACCATGGCATGTGTCATATATCATTTAGTGTTAACTTTGTGTAATTATTATTATTTTTTTTGTAATTTTTTTGTCATTTTTCAATCACTTGTGACAAAAAAATAAAATATTCAATGGACTCAACATGCCTCTCAGCAATTTCCTTGGGGTGTCTACTTTCCAAAATGGGGTAATTGGGAGGGGGGGTGGTTATACTGCCCTGCCATTTAACACCTCAAGAAATGAGATAGGCAGCCATGAACTAAAAGCTGTGTAAATTCCAGAAAATGTACACTAGTTTGTAGACACTATATCTTTTGCGCAAACCAATATATATATATATATATATATATATATATATATATATATATATATATATATGACCACGCAATTACCAGTTAAAGCAGCGCAGTGCCAAATTTTAAAAAGTGCTCTGGTCATTGAGCAGCCAAATCTTGCGGGCTGAAGTGGTTAAAGGCACAGGGACACATTGGACACCCAGCAAAAAAACACACTGGCAGCTGGAGGTATCCAGTGTGTCCCCACATCAAATTCAGCCATCAAGCTTGTACAAATACAGTGCCCTGAAAAATAATTCATACCTCTTGAAATGTTCCACATTTTGTCATGTTACAACCAAAAAATGTAAATTTTATTGGGATTTTATGTGATAGACCAACACAAAGTGGCACATAAGTGTGAAGTGGAAGGAAAATAATAAATGGTTTTCAAAAAAAAATATCCCATGCTTTGAACATTTTATGGAGCATTTTTTGGTTCAATTCATCATCCAAAAATGGAAAGGGCATGTCAGTTTAGGTGGATGGTCATGTCTTGGTAGGTTTGCCATACTCTTTGCATTTTTGGATGATGGATTGAACAGTGCTCCGTAAAATGTTCAAAGCTTGGAATATTTTTTTAGAACTTAACCCTGCTTTAACCACTTAAATACATGGCATTTTCACCCTCTTCCTGCCAAGGCAAATTTTCAGTTTTTAGTGCCACAAATAGAGCTTTCTTTTGGTGGTATTTGATCACCTCTGCGTTATTTTCTGCGCTATAAACAAAAGAAGAGCGACAAGTTTGAAAAAAAAAAACACAATATTTTTTTACTTTTTGCTATAATAAATATCCCAAATGTAACCACTTGCCTACCGCACATAGTCATATGACGGCCGCAGGAACCCTTTGTCCCTCCGGGCGGCCGTCATATGACGTCTTTTCTTCCTGAGCCTGTAGGGGGCGCCCGATGCACTAGGCACCCGATGCACGTGCCCAGCGGCCGCAATGTCCGCCGGGTACCCGCGATTGCCCATGAACACAGCAGGACCGTGGATCTGTGTGTGCAAAAACACACAGATCCACGTCCTGTCAGAGGATAGGAGACCGATGGTGTGTTTCCAGTACAGAGGAACACCGATCGGTCTCCTCCCCTTGTGATTCCCTGCCCCCTACAGTTAGAATCACTCCCTAGGAAACACAAATAACCCCTCGATCACCCCTAGTGTTAACCCCTTCCTGACAGTCACATTTACACAGTAATTCGTGCATTTTTTTTTCAAGTAATATTTATTGAATTTTATGAGAGAAAAAATACAAAGACAATACGGAACAAACAATTGCATATGTTGGTATACATCAGTAAATTAGAATTTCTGGGTATAAAGTAAGATGAATAATAATAGAAACATTTGTTTCCAGAAAGTGCTAATGACTATATTAAAGCAAAAGTAACATTTAGAAAATGTAAAGTGGTGAAAAAAAAATAATAAATGTTCATTCCTGTATAAATAAGAAACATAACACGTAACAAATAAATTATTCTTTCAATATGCACAGATATATTCTTGGCGTTCATGTTGATCTTCCAAGTTCATATGGTGTTTACACATGTTTGTCTCAGAAGGATACAGAGCGTCATATTATAAATGGTTAAGACGTATAATCCCTATCCTATATCCTTAAAAGACAAACTTAACGTTGTATTTTTTATAGCACTGATCGCTGTATAAAATGTGAATGGCCCCAAAATAGTGTCAAAAGTGTCCAAAGTGCCTGCTGCAATATTGCAGTCAATATAAAAATCGCAGATCACCACCATTACTAGTAAAAAAAAAATAACAATAAAAATGCCATAAATGTATCCCCTATTTTGTAGACGCTATAACTTTTGCGTAAACCAATCAATATACGCTTATTGCGATTTTTTTTTTCTTTTTTACCAAAAATATGTAGAAGAATACATATCGGCCTAAACTGAGGAAAACATTTTTTTTATGCAATATTTATTATAGCAAAAAGTAAAAAATATTGTGGTTTTTTTTTTCAAAATTGTCGCTCTTGTTTTGTTTATAGTGAATAAAATAAAAAACGCAGAGGTGATCAAATACCACCAAAAGAAAGCTCTATTTGTGGGGAAAAAAATGATTAAAATTGAATATGGGTACAGTGCTGCATGACCGCACAATTGTCATTAAAAGTGTAACAGCGCTGAAAGCTGAAAATTGGTCTGGGCAGGAAGGGGGTGAAAATGCCCTGTATTGAAGTGCTTAAAAAAAAAAATAATGTTTCCTCAGTTTAGACAGATATGTTTTCTTCTACATATTTTTGGTAAAAAAATATCAATAAGTGTATATTGATTGGTTTGCACAAAAGTTATAGCGCCTACAAAATAGGGCATAGATTTATGGCATTTTAATTTTTTTATTTTTACTAGCAATGGCGGCGATCTGCGATTTTTATCGGGACTGTGACATTGCAGCGGGCATAGCGGAAACTTTTGACACTATTTTGGGACCACTGACAGTAATACAGCGATCAGTGCTATAAATATGCACTGATTACTGTATAAATATCACTGACAGGCAAGGAGTTAACACTAGGGGGCAATCAAGGGGTTAAATGTGTTACCTAGGAGTGATTCTAACTGTGGGGGGAGGGGACTGACTAGGGGAGGAGACCGATCAGTGTTCTTATATACTAGGAACACACGATCTGTCTCCTCTCCCCTGACAGAACGTGGATCTGTGTGTTTACACCTACAGATCCACGGTCCTGCTCTGTAACGAGCGATCACGAGTGCCCGGCGGACATCACGGCTGCCGGGCGCACACATCGGCTCCTCGGTCACGCGGCGGGCGCTCGCCCCCTATACCGCCGGGAAGTCGAGGACGTCATATGACGCCCGCCCAGGATGGGAGATCCCATTTGTGGACGTCATATGACAATGGGCAGGTAGGGAAGTGGTTAAACTTCTCCACAACTTTATCCCTGAGCTGTCTGGTGTGTTCCTTGACCTTCATGATGCTATGTAAAGTAAAGTGGGCTGAATACAAATGCACGCCACACTTTTCAGATATTTATTTATAAAAAAAAAAAAATTAAAAACCTTTATCATTTTTTTTCAACCTCACAATTATGTGCCACTTTGTGTTGGTCTAGCACATAAAATGCCAATAAAATACATTTACATTTTTATTGTAACATGATAAAATGTAGGAAATTTCAAGGGGTATGAATACTTTTTCAAGGCACTGTAAGTTGCAAAACCACCCCAATCTATAACTAGCCTTTACAGTAAGGTGCACATGGAAGGGGCTTAGATGCCTCTTCCTAGGGGTGTAGAGATGGGTCGTTTTCTGCAGGCAACCGGTAGTGGGTGAAGCCTGCTGGGCCCTTGACTAGTGTAGCCCAGATATGACCCCCTAGCTGAAACCATCTTACTCCATATATTTTCTTACTTAATAAATAAGAGACCACACCAGTTATGGAGTTAAATGGCCATAACAGCTAATTTATTAAAAATAACAAAATACCAAAATAAGAACTCCAATTTTCTTATTATAATAAATAAAACATAAATAACATAAATAACACCATAACATTAACCCTTTCAGACCCCTGCTGAAAAGAAAACAAAACAGGTTAAACCCCCATATTTATTGGTCAGTGACGGAGCAACAGTGCTTAAAGCACAAACCTGATATCACTGATATCAACAACAGGGGGCACTGCGGGAGATAAAGAAACCCTTGGGTCTCTACCGTACCACCCTGATAACCAACATTCCCGCAGTGCACAATAACCATAAACATCAACAACGTTTGATGTAACAAGGAGGGGCCATCTATTGATGAGCCCCCCACACACTTACCACCTCTATAACAGCTGCCGTCACTGACCAACAAAATAAACAACGCCACAGCCTGAAAAGGGAGACCCCTCACCCTTGATGGCACCTCCACACCCGCAGGGCTGCCTGAATTCCCTCCTGCAGTCCCAATGACCATAGGTCTATCCCCACATCCGTCAGATGTACACCATCCCGTCTCAGATACATCCCCACGTTAACCTCCAACTCCCGGTGGCAAATTACTAGGCCACCTTGACATGCTAGAAACCGTCCCACCACTTTATTTATCCTGATCCGGGCTTTGTTCAGCCTGTACACGGATCTGGCCATGCGCCACGACGTCCTTGCCACCATATCGGACCATATCAACATGGTCCCAGGGAAAGTGGCGCGGAGGAACATAATGTCTGCCTTAATATCCGCTATTAAGTCCCTCACCGTCCTAACCCCCAAATCATTACCGCCGGCATGAATGACCAGCACATCAGGTGGTCGGTCCAACCAAGCGTACCTCTCCACCTCCGGCACCACCCTGCCCCACATCATGCCTGGCCTACCTAACCACCGGATAACTGCCTCCCTCCTGGAGATACCCAGCTGTCTCCCACCTGGTCTCACGTCCCCCCTCCTGGCACCCCAGCACACGTACGAATGCCCGAGGATCCATACGAGGAGCTGTCGCCCCGCATCTGTAATAACAAGCACAGCATTACCAACACAACCCACATAATAATTCAACTTTATGCTGCACCCCCGAACTGTACCCACCTCACACCAAACTTATAAAAAACATTTTTTTTTATTTTTTTTTATTCATACACCAACTGTGGCCGAATATAACTACGGAACCGCTGCGATTCCCATCTCCCCAACTTTTGCACATCCACCTCATCCAACCCGTACCTGGCGGCTTCTGTAGCCGCCCCAATACAGAAGGAGTGTGAGGCGTAGGCATGACTGTCCAAACCCAACATCCCCAAACACTTTCGCAGCACTGCCACGAATTGAAATTTGGATAAGTACCGTCCATCCTCATGTAATAACAGTGGCCCTTCCCCCCCGGTCTTTTTGTCAAAAACTTTGTCACCGTCAGCACCGGGCAAACCCCACAACCTTGTATTGCATACAAACTCACCTGCGTCCCTTTTCCACTTTGGTCCGTTTTCGATCTTCTCAACCTGACATTGATCCTATCGTCCCTCAATTCCACATCCTGAACCAACAAACCACCCGCCACCTTTTTTTGAGGGACTGACCAACTCCCCAATCCTAAATGCCCCAAAGAATGCTAAAGCAAACGCTGCTAAAAACAAGTTCACCTCGTATCCCGATTGGCACACCCCCATGAGCTGCCCCCCTATGTCTACCAAGTTATTAAATGTGATAGGGCGCCGCTTATCCTTATTCTTATGCGATTTCCTATACCCCTTAATAGCCTGCTTCACCCAGAAGTCCTTCGTCAAATCTTCCCTTCTCCTCAATTTGAACCAAAACGCGAGCCCCGCCATCCTCTTTTCAATCGCAGATACTGATTTTCCAACTTCCATGTCCCTTGCCACCAGATCAAGTAACAACAACCTGTCCCCCGGATCCTCCCCCCCGGACTTAGCTACGGACTGAAGGTCAGTCCATTCCCCCCACACCTTGGAGTATGCAGACCATGTTGACTCACTTACAGACCTCCGGATCCAATCCGCCGTGGTTCCAATGCTAACTCCCACATCCAGCCCGGGCATGGAACACCCTCCGCTCGTGCTGCCGGTGCCAGCTCCCTGAACTTGTCCCACTGAAAGCGAGACAAGGCATCAGCTAACGTGTTCTCTCTACCCGGAATATGAACAGCATACAGAAAGATGTTCAACCGCATGCACCGCAGCACCAACTGCCGCATCAACCGTATAACCGGCGGTGAAAGCCGACATGTTGTTGATCACCTGTACCACCCCCATATTGTCGCAGTTCAACCTCAACTTGAGGTTCCTACAAGATTCACCCCACAACTCTAACGCCAGAACCACCGGAAACAGTTCCAGTAGTACCAGATTTTTCTGAAAACCTAGCTCCACCCACGACTGCGGCCAGGGTTCCGCACTCCATTGTCCCTGAAAGAAAGCCCCATAGCCTGTAGATCCCGCGGCGTCCGTCACCAACTCCACATCGAAGTTACTTACCGGTCCTGACATCCAAACAGCCCTACCGTTGTACCCTTCCAGGAACTGATCCCATATCCGTAGGTCCTCTTTATGCTCCTTGTTCAACCTAATGAAATGCGTGGGCGCCCTCACACCCCTAGTCGCTGCCGACAACCGTCTACAAAATATCCTCCCCATAGGAATAATTCTACACGCGAAATTTAACTTCCCCAACAAGGATTGTAGCGTGCGCAACTGAACCTTTTTACACCCATAGGTTTTTTCCACCAAATTCCTCAGATCCACTACCTTTTCTTCCGGCAACCTACATTCCATGGCCATGGAATCTATCACTATGCCTAAAAAACTCAACTCTGTACGTGGGCCCTCCGTTTTATCAGCTGCCAACGGCACCTGAAATTTGTCCGCAATGTGCTGCAACGTGGACAACAATATCGCACACACATTGGAAGCCGGAGGACCCACGCACAAAAAATCATCCAAATAGTGGATGACGGAATCAATCCCTGTAACATCCCTCACTACCCATTCCAAAAAGGAACTAAACGCCTCGAACATGGCGCAAGAAATGGAACACCCCATCGGTAAACACCGATCTACGTAAAACTTTCCCTCCCAACAACATCCCAACAACCTAAAACTCTCCGGATGCACTGGTAAGAGCCGAAATGCTGCCTCCACGTCAGATTTCGCCATAAGCGCCCCTCTTCCATACCTCCTCACCCAACGGACCGCGGCATCAAATGACGTGTACGATACCGTGCACGCTTCCGGGTCTATAAAATCATTGACCGAACCCCCTTTGGGAAACGATAAATGATGAATGAGCCTAAACTTATTCGGCTCTTTCTTGGGTACCACCCCTAACGGGGACACTACCAAATCTTCCAACGGCTTGACCTCAAATGGTCCCGCCATCATGCCCAACCCCACTTCTTTGGCCAGTTTCTCAGACACTACTTCAGGGTGTTGCAAAGCTGATTTCAAGTTTTTGGCCAGTGGAGGAACCGCTGACAATGAGCATGGTATCTTGAAACCTTCCTTGAACCCCCTGCTCAACAATAACGCCGCCGCTCTATCCGGGTACCTATTTAGGAAAGGCTGCATCCTTTCCCAAATCACCGGCGTCGTCCCTCTTATGCCCAAAATCTCCAGCCCGCTTGCCCTTTTTAAAACATCTGGCGAGTGTGTGGCCCCCCCCGCAACCTGAGCATTCATGTTTAAATTTACATGTTCCCCCAAATTTACAGGCCCCCTCATTGTACTGCCAACACACTCCCCACTTCTTTCCGGCCGGAGATCCCGAGGAATGGCTACCTCCGGCCCCCCCTTGAAATGTCTGTGCCGGCGTCTTGGCCGACGCCATCAGCTTCATCCAAAGGCTGATATCTTTGTGGTCCCACCGTAATGCCGGCCGGACCGCCCTACGCTGTCGGAACTGCTCGTCGTACCGTAACCACGCCGTTCCCCCGTAAACCCGATATGCCTCCCCGATGGCGTCCATGTAACAGAACAACGCCGAACAATGTTCGGGGTTCTTCTCTCCAATCACCCCCGCCAATATAGCGAACGCCTGTAGCCAATTGGCGAAAGTCCGGGGAATCAGCCTATACCTCCTCTTTTCTTCATCGTCTTTTTTACTGCTATCCGGTTTAACCCTATCAAGGTTGAATTTTTCCAGGGGCAGCAAGGAGAAAATCTCCACGTACTCCCCTTTCCAAATCTTCTCCCTGACCTCCTGTTTTAAGTGAGCCCCCAGGGGTCCCTCAAAACAGACGTATACCTCGCATTTTGCTGCATCCGCCATGCGCACAATATCGTCCCTCGCCGTCAGTTCCTTCGTCCCCTTTTCCGTCTCACTTACCTTGTCCGTTCCCCCTTCCACCGAGGCAATCTGACTGTCTGACGTAGTGTCAGCTACCACCCCACACCCGGCGGCCGCCCCCGCCTCTGTTCCACCAGCTCTCGAATTTACCCCACCTTCTGGTGCCTCACCCCTATTACCAAAACGGCCTATCAACCCCCTCAATCCCTCTAGCAATTCCTGTATCTGCCCCGACCCACTCTCCGCCCTCCCGCTCACCGCTCGCGGTTGGTCCGTTACTGCCAACGACGGCGCGGGAGATGGCCCTGGGCTCTCCCCACTAGTACCCGCACCCATCAATGACTGTAAAACTTTAACAAAAGCACTGTTGTCAGTGGACTTACCGGGCTGACCGGGCGGGGGTCCCACAGCCGATGCACGAGCCTCCACCGGCGGGATAGGGCGACCGAGCTCCTCCTCTTCGGACAATTCTCCTTCCGACCGAGATTCTTCCTCCTGCGCTCAAGACAAGGAACGCTCCCTCGGAGAGGGGCTCCGGTAAGTAGCATGTCTCCTTCCACCCGCACCTCTGTCTCGCTGCACGCCGCTTCCCGTCTGAACCGAACTCCCCCGTGCAGGCGGGCCGGTACGGGCTCCGCTCCTGCTGACCTGATTCCCTGCTGTGCTGGCTGGTTGCGCCCCGCCATCCCTCCTGCCCGCTGCCATGTGAGACCCCCTCCCCCCTCTCGCCGATGCTCCCCTGGCCCTTCTGTCCTCTCCCCCCGACTCGTGCAGAGCCGCCGGGGGATTCGCTGTAAAGGCACGTCTGGGGGCCGATGCCCCCCTCCTGGCCGTTGCCCGAGTGGCCTGTGAATCCCCACCCCCCTGCTCGTGCAGAGCTGCTGGGGGGGACGCATTACTTGAAGAGCCTGTTGCCTCGGCCATCTTCTTCCCTTTTCCAGCCCTCCCCCCACCCCCCCTCCCCCCAGTGTTCCTACTTCCCCCCATCTCGTGTGGCGATGCTGGGGCCGTTGAGGCTGCTGAAGCACTGCCTCCTGGGGATCCTCTCCTTGGTAGGCCCAAATCCCCCCCCCCCCCCTGCACCAGGCCTGCTGCCTGTCCGTCTGCTGGCCAGTCCTGCATCCTCCCTCTGCACCCGTTTTGCTGGTGGGGTAGATCGGTCCCCCCTGGGGCTCCTTACCATGCCTGAAGGTCCCGCTGTGGCCCCAGGGGAGTACCGCTTCGGCGGCCTGGACACGCGGCCGCGTGGCGCCGCGCCGCCATCTTGGATTTTTTCAGCTGCATCCCGGTCTTCTGTGGAGCTCCCTGCTCCATCCAGCAGCGCCTCGATCTGCCTCCTGACCCACTCGGGTCCTTGTTCCGCCGCCGCCGCCCGCACAAAGGACGCAAACCCGTCGGCCATGTTCTACTATGAAGCGAGGAGCAGAGTAGAAAAACCTGCCTCCTCGTGTCCCGACGCTCCCGCACTGCCTGGCTAGCTCCGCCCCTCCCTTTTATATGGCCGCTCCCCCCTTGTACATTACAGGGCCCTCCCCTGCCCTGTTAACCATTTACTGGCCGGAGTGTGTCACTTGACACACTGTCATGTACGGCCCTGCATTAAGTTCCCCTTCTGTCCACTGCACTCCGGTCCTTTCTTTCCACAGCTCTGTCCTCTGCACAGGTTGTGTATAGTACAATGATGATACCGCCACCACTTTTACAAGGTAATATCTAGATTTGTTAAAGTATTTGGTGCACACTATGCTGATTTATATCCATTGTAGTAATTGAAGGAAATATTTAAATGAAGGATTTTGTGCCTGGAGACAAGCTTTAAGTTATTCTCAAATTGCTATGCATAATGATTACCTAATTATGTATTGTATATAATTGCTTGTACATTTTACTTTTGATCATCTCCATGTACACTAATTGCAATTTCAAATTAGGCTGCTATAGGGGGTGCCTACATCTACTGCTTAAGCAGCAAAAGAAAACAGGAAACATTGTTGCAACATCAAATCTGCAATCTCGCTTATCTGTGTCTAATAATGCCATAGCAGATGCATTGATGCTGCGTGTGTGAGTTGTTTACTTAGCACAGAAAGTTCTGAGTAGATTCAAGGCTCCCTCTCCATGGTAGTGTGGCAGCAAAGCAGTCTTGTTTGTGTGAACATTTGGTGCGCTCACATTTAACATTTTAATTGAGATTTAGGGAAAAGGGGTACTTACATAGTTACATATTTATTTATTTTTATTTTTAATGTTTTTAAAAAAAGGAATAATTACAGATCCTGTAACTCAAGCATTTAATTGCATAGTTGTGAACATTCCTAGTAATTTTGGGGACACTTTATGCCACATAACCTGGTTGGAGGCTGAAACGACGAGAGGGCTTCCCCTTGCGGCTCTGCTCTGAGTACCCCTGAGTATGGAGACAGGTGCACAGTAGCAGTAGTACAAAGTAGCACAGGTTCTTGTAATCAGGTAGCATGTAGCTGTAGTCTGTAGACTGTAGCCAGCAATGGTGGAGACACACGAGAAGAGGACCGGGGATGGCAGTCCACAGGATGGCACCCAGAAACTGGACCTTAGAAGCTCAATATGGAGACTGTTTAGACACAGGTGAAGGTACCTGTCAAGATCAAGTATATGGTCAGATGGCAAGCCAGGATCAGATGGATGGACAGCAAGGGTATAGTCAGTAGCCAAGCCAGGGTCATACACAAGGAGCAACAGTAAACGTAGTCATCTGAGTTCAATACCAGGAAGACAGCCAGATGAAGTCAGGTCAGACAACAAGAGCAGGAACACGAGTCATGGGTTGCTGAAGAACATCTAGCAATTACTAGACATCAAGGCCTCCTTTAAACAGGCAGCTTGGAACCATCCTCAGGATTGGGCATGTGCCGACAAGTTAGTGTGTTAAACAGGCAGCTTGGAACCATCCTCAGGATTGGGCATGTGCCGACAAGTTAGTGTGCTAGCCAGAGTACTTATGTGTGCTGGAGCATGTATATGAGCATTAGCTGCTTTAGTATTAGTATTAGTTTCCTGACACCGTATTTTATTCATATGTATTCAACCTGCTAGGCAGGTTTGTAAGTATAGCAAAAGAATGATCATAGTCCTAAAGGCTATGGTTCATAGTGTGCAGAAAGGTTGTGGTCCAGGACTAGCAGTGAGTACAGTTGCCATAGGGGAACACTGGAACATGTCAGGGGGCTATCAGTGCAATTTAATCTCTTAATACTGAGAGATTTAGCCCTTTTTAGCACTCATCTCAGGAACACATGAGCTGTTGCAGACAGTGCATTGTATTTAATGAAATGAAATGATGTCATGTATGATGCTATAGCATTTCCTGTCAATATGCTGCAGCTTTATCTTGACTCGCTCTGCAACAATATATCACTGCTACAACGACCTGCTGTGACTGGGGCTGTAGCATCGGATGAGACATAGGGGACCAAGTCAAATCTCCATTGACCTGGCCCTATTCCCATATTTAATTTGTTTTATAAAATTTACTGTAGGCACATGGTTACTGTATGCCAAGGTATTGGCGGTGAGCCATTTTGTGGTTTTAATTATACCAGGAGTATGGACTGTTTGTCTTCGTATTTGCTTGTGTAGCACGACCCCCTAAGGGACTGCTTGGAATTACCTGCTCATCTGCACTGCCATGACCTGATGAACATTCCAACCTACCTGACACTCTGGGTTCCGACATACTTGTACCATTGTAAAATAATAAATTAGACAACTCTGCGTGTTTATGTTCTGATAATATTTACGTGAACCAATTAAAGGGATGTTGTCACAAAAGGGAGGTAATAGATCTGCTGAGTTTTAGGCAACAGTGCCAACTCAGCAAAAGGAATTCCTCCAAATGACATAATACAGTGGTGTGAAAAAGTGTTTGCCCCCTTCCTCATTTCCTGTTCCTTTGCATGTTTTTCACACTTAAGTGTTTCGGAACATCAAACCAATTTAAACAATAGTCAAGGACAACACAAGTAAACACAAAATGCAATTTGTAAATGAAGGTGTTTATTATTAAAGGTGAAAAAAAATCCAAACCATCATGGCCCTGTGTGAAAAAGTGATTGTCCCCCTTGTTAAAACATATTATAACTGTGGTTGTCCACACCTGAGTTCAATTTCTCTAGCCACACCCAGGCCTGATTATTGCCACACCTGTTCACAATCAAGGCATCACTTAAATAGGAGCTGCTTGACACAGTAAGGTCCACCAGAAGATCCTTAAAAGCTACACATCATGCCGAGACCCAAAGAAATTCAGGAACAATTGAGAAAGAAAGTAATTGAGATCTATCAGTCTGGAAAGGGTTATAAAGCCATTTCCAAAGCTTTGGGAATCCAGCGAACCACAGTGAGAGCCATTATCCACAAATGGCGAAGACATGGAACAGTGGTGAACCTTCCCAGGAGTGGCCGGCCGGCCAAAATTACCCCAAGAGCGCAGCGACGACTCATCCAAGAGGTCACAAAAGACACCACAACAACGTCCAAGGAACTGCAGGCCTCACTTGCCTCAGTTAAGGTCAGCGTTCATGCCTCCACCATCAGGAAAAGACTGGGCAAAAATGGCCTGCATGGCAGAGTTCCAAGGAGAAAACCACTGCTGAGCAAAAAGAACATCAAAGCTCGTCTCAATTTCTCCACAACACATCTTGATGATCCCCAAGACTTTTGGGACAACATTCTGTGGACCGATGAGACAAAAGTGGAACTCTTTGGAAGGTGTGTGTCCAAGTATATCTGGCGTAGAAGGAACACTGCATTTCAGAAAAAGAACATTATACCAACAGTAAAATATGGTGGTGGTAGTGTGATGGTCTGGGGCTGTTTTGCTGCTTCAGGACCTGGAAGACTTGCCGTGATAAAAGGAACTATGAATTCTGCTGTCTACCAAGAGATCCTGAAGGAGAATGTCCGACCATCTGTTCGTGTACTCAAGCTGAAACGAACTTGGGTTCTGCAGCAGGACAATGATCCTAAACACACCAGCAAGTCCACCACCGAATGGCTGAAGAAAAAACAAAATGAAGACTTTGGAGTGGCCTAGCCAAAGTCCTGACCTGAATCCTATTGAGATGTTGTGGTATGACCTTAAAAAGGCCGTTCATGCTCGAAAACCCTCTAATGTAACTGAATTAGGACAATTCTGCAAAGATGAGTGGGCCAAAATTCCTCCAGGACGCTGTAAAAGCCTCATTGCACGTTATCGCAAACGCTTGGTTGCAGTTGTTGCTGCTAAGGGTGGCCCAACCAGTTATTAGGTTTAGGGGGCAATCACTTTTTCACACAGGGCCATGATGGTTTGGATTTTTTTTCACCTTTAATAATAAACACCTTAATTTACAAATTGCATTTTGTGTTTACTTGTGTTGTCCTTGACTATTGTTTAAATTGGTTTGATGTTCCGAAACACTTAAGTGTGACAAACATGCAAAGGAACAGGAAATGAGGAAGGGGGCAAACACTTTTTCACACCACTGTACAAGACATTAACAAATAAACAGTATGTTATACACACTTTCTCAAATAAACATTGCTGATCTCTAAAGGGATGAATACAGCTAACAGATTATACTGACCCACTGTAGGACAGGGAACCTGGCCAGCCTATACCTGTTACCCTAAGGAAATATCAGGCCTATAAGTAATAGTATAAGGGCCCTTGTATCAGTAAAAGCATTAATGTCCCTGTTGCAGATCTGATGGTCTTCACCGGTACGTAGGAGCTCATTAACTGTAATCCGAATAGGTGTAGTGGGAAGCAATAGGTTTCTTATAGTGAGGAAGGCTAAAGATGTCTAATGCACAGTGTTCAAATAGGTTCAGCCAAGTATTCCTTGGGTAGAGATGTCTGTGCAAAGTGTCCCAATGAAACCGTGACAAAGGGTGGGTAAAGGTTGGGTAATTGCCCTTTCACCAACGACCAGACTGATAGGAAGTCTTCCAGACAGCGACACTAGTGCAGCGGACCCGCCGTCTCGATCTCCCGATGTGAAGCTTGGTACACCAATGAAGTGGTGCTAAATGGCCGTCCAATGACAAACGGCAGAGCTAGGCCCCTCTGGTATGGGTTGGAAGGTGGTACACCGCGTGGTAGGCTGCAACCCCTCTCTACATGCACAAAGAGGTCCAACCCGCATCAGGCCCAGCAGGAAGAGAGCTCCCCACGGGCTTTTGCTTCTTCTATAGCTACTCCCAGCAATCTCCCTGATGGTAGAAAAGATCTCTAGGATATGTAATCCAAGCGCATAATTATGCAAAGCCATTGTCAGTCTGAGTAACTACTCATCCTACAATCCCTTTTGTTTGGCTCACAAATATGTCAATTGATAACACTGAGCGCTAGAGGGACATGCAATAAATGGGAATATCAAAGGATCACTGTACTTTACGTGGTAGTCCATATTGCTACTTCTGTTTTGAAAGACCAATAAAGACTATAAAGCTGGCTTACTTTTGCAAGCAGCTGGCTGGTGATCTTGGTCTCCCCATATTACTATTGCTCACTATTACTGTTTTTCTGTCTGTGATCCCTTTGGCAAGGGATAAAAAAAGTCCTGCAGATTTGACTTATCTTAGTCAAGATTATCCTCAACATATGGACGTGCCATTCATGTTTTATTGGAAAATAACAGGAACATAGACAGGGAATAAGAAAAGAACAGCAAGCATAGAACACAATACCACCACCTAGTGTTAGTTCCACTAATCAGTTTTAAGCTTTCCCTACTCTACGAAAATGTTGCTTTATTTTTGTCTGTGTCCCTTTTACAGCAGTATTTTCAAAACAATGGGTTGGGACTCAAAATGTGTTTATGACGAGTTGCCATATGACTATGTAGTAAATGTGGTCTGGTTTGCACAAGCATAAAATGAATGGCAAGTGATATAGCACAATCTAGTTATGTGCTATGTGTCAAACCCAGCACTGCACAGTATGTTATTCCAATTAAACCCTCAAATCCTAACCTCCTTGGTTAAACAAAAAAAACAATAGTAATAATCAGTTAATAAAGTTCATAGATAAAGTTCTAGTTCATGCAGTCTTCACAGTGCAAAAGCAAATCTTCCAAAGTGCAATCCGTGTTCCACATAACGTGCAGATAGCATAAGATCCGGCTTTGAACACAGCTCCTCGGGCATGCGCTCCAAAGACCAGATGTGGCATCACCAGCGGTTCCAACCAAATGCATTTCGCTCCTTCCTCTGATCGTTTTCAGCTGCGGAGTTGTGTTCCAAGTCAGCATTTTATGCTTTTTTTTTTTGAAAAATATTTATTGGGTTTTTCAAACATAACAGAAATAATTGGTATACAAACTGTGGATTATATAGACAAGAGGAGGAAAGACAAGGTACGGTTGCAACATGTGTCATAAACAGAGCCTTCAGAAGTGGAAGCGACGTTATCAAACGTGTATTAACATCTACATATACTAGACTATTTAGGGTGGCCTTGAGAAGCATAGCTTGGTAAGGAGATTGTGTTTGCTCTCTGGGCGCCAAGGGGCTTAGAAGTGCGGCTATGTGTTCATGCATCGGAGGTACGTAGGGGGTCTGGTGGGCTGGGAAGTTTAAGTCTACCCAACGAGTTGGTAATCTCTCTTTTGAGGTACCATTCGGTGTAACGAAACGGTTCCATGATGTCAGTTAGAGTGTCCTCTGACAGTTCACTCTCCATAAACTTGCGCCATCTGACAAAAAACCGTGAGCTAGTTTGGAAGTTCGACATTATGGTGTCCAGCCTTTCGAGGTAGAAGAGTGAGAGGAGGGCCTTCTTGGTCATCTGTAGGTTTGGCGGTGGCGTCTTGATCCATTGTAGCATGATCGATCTGCGTGCCACCAGGAGGCATAGCTGGGCCCAATGGGGAATGTGGTGTGGGGCATTATCCGTCTCAGAGGGTGATAGGGTAGCATGTCCGAAGAGGCAGATTAGATGGCCCTTCGGGATGTGCACTTTGGTGATGTCGTATATGTATTGGAGTATAGAGTCCCAGTATGTGGAGATGGGCTGGCATTCCCATAGGCGATGAAGCAGAGTAGGTCGTGGAGTATCACACCATGGGCAGGTTTCTCGCGTTGGGTCAACTTTATCAGTACGGAAAGGGTGATATGCTCTGTGCATGATTTTGAATTGCGTTTCACGCCAGTTTTCGGAGACGGTGAGTTTGCGTATCTGTTGGTATCCTTCCATGATTTTTTCCGCTAGGTTCTCTTCGCCAAACACCTCGGCCCACTTCTGGACCGGTTGGAGATGATATTTATCCGACTGGTGTGAAATGAGGTGTGAGTAAAGGGTGGCGATAGAGTAGTCTCCGCTGGAGAGCACAGAGTCTATAAAGGACTTTTGGAGGGGGTCGGTGCCATTTTTGTAACAGTTCCTTAGGTAGCTGACCAGTTGATAGTAATAGAAGACATGGGTTGCTGGGAGAGAAAACTCCCTAGCCAGGACTTGGAAGGGTTTGAACCTGCCCGGGCTTGTAAGAAAGAGTGAGGTAATTTTGTTGAGACCTTTAGCTTGCCACTGTACAAAAACATCATGAAGAGTAGATGGGATGAACATTGGGTTCCCTTGAATTGGTAGGTGGCGAGAAATGCTCGAGGGGAGGCCCAAGAGTTTTCGCGTTTCCCTCCAAGCTATAATTGTGTCTCTGACCATCACATTGGATTTGAGATGGATTGGAAGCTTGTTGGGGTTAGAGTGGAGGATGGCTGACAGGTTGTGTGGGAGCACTGCTGCTTCTTCTAGGTCAGTGTTATGCCTCGTACACACGTACGGACTTTTCCCGGCGGACCTAAGTCCAGCGGACAATCCGCTGGACTTTCCCGCTAGGTACGCTGGACTAAAAAGCGAACGGACTTGACCACACACGATCACGCAAAAAGTCCGGCGGTTCACGCGATGACGTACAGCACGTACGACGGGACTAGAAAAAGGAAGCTCGAGATCCCAAACGACACCCTTTGGGCACCGTCAGCTGATCTCGTGTGTATCGCGTGTTAGTTGACGTTTGGTTAGAGACGATTCGCGCTTCTCAGACTTCTGCTTAATTCGTTCGCTTCTGCCATTCAGTTTGTGCTTGTGAGGTTTGTATCTGGCTTTCAGTGCGTGTGGATCAGTTCCTACCTGTTCTCAGGCCGTTCTGGTCCGCTCGTTCCTGTTTTTCAGGTCGTTCTTCATAGGCCTTGCTGTTCTTCAGTGCGTTCTGTTAAGTTGTTTGTTTGATCAGCCGACCGTTTTGAAGCCATGGAGTGTGGACGTACTCGGGAACGAGTTCGTGCTGTGCAGGGGCTCGGTGTTGCGGTTAACACCTTGGCACGAGCCCAGTCCATGAACAGGGTGAGGAGGAGTTCATGGACCAAGAATTGGTTGCGCCAGCGTGACCAATTCTCGCATATGCCTTTGCTCCGTGAGATCCGTGAGAATAATCCTGATGATTTCAGGAATTATCTCCGGATGACGGACCCCATTTTTCACCGTCTGTTGGCTTCGCTGTCCCCTTATATTACCAGGCAGAATACCTGCATGCGGCAAGCCATCAGTGCGGAGCAGAGGCTAGTCGCCACGTTGCGTTACTTGGCGACGGGGAGAAGCTTGCAGGACCTCAAGTTCACGACAGGCATCTCCCCCCAGGCTCTGGGGCTCATTATTCCAGAGACCTGTTCTGCCATTATCCACGTCCTGCAGGAGGAATACATTAAGGTAAGTCTTCTCTTTTAAAATTACCTATGTCTTGTATGTTTGCTAATGTAGTGCATCAATGTCATCATTAGCTAATTTCCATGATAGGACTATTCTATGAATGTCCCCTATTCCTTTTTTTTTTTTTAATTGTTTTTTTGTCTAGTATTTTATGGTTGACTTATCGAAATAGCTTTAAGATTGTATTATTTAGTGGGTCACATGCATATTTCCTTGCACCAACCTCCCCAGCATGGAAGCTTGGCCCCCTAAACACCCCTAGCCTAGTCACTTTCTTTTTTTAAAAATGTATATTACCAGCTCCATTGTACTGCTTTACTCACCCCCCCCTTTCACCACCCCTTTCACCCCCCTTGACCCTCATTTTTAAATTGATTGCATGTGGTTTTGGTCAGCTTGTAATTAACCCACCCCCCCCACACCCCCTGATAATTAATTGCATGTGGTTTTGGTCAGCTTGTAATTAACCCACCCCCCCCCCCCACACCCCCTGATAATTAATTGCATGTGGTTTTGGTCAGCTTGTAATTAACCCACCCCCCCCCCCCCCCCACACCCCCTGATAATTAATTGCATGTGGTTTTGGTCAGCTTGTAATTAACCCCCCCCCCCCCACACCCCTGATAATTAATTGCATGTGGTTTTGGTCAGCTTGTAATTAACCCCCACCCCCCACACACACCTTTAATTAATTGCATGTGGTTTGTGTCAGCTTGTAATTAACCCCCCACCCCCCCACACACACCTTTAATTAAATGCATGTGTATTGTGTGACCTTACAATTATTTACTCCCCACCCACATCCCCATTATTATCTTCTCTGGTCCATCAGAGGGGTCATCAATCAGAGATTTGTCCCTTTTATCCTTAATCTTTTGGCTTTATTTCAAGGACTTACAAAATAAATACATATGTTCTTCCAAATTGTTTGTTAATTTGTTGCATTTAGTTTGGTGTTTTGCCTGGTTTTTAATTTGAATTGTATCTTTCTGTTTGACTTCACAGTGTCCCTCCACGCCACAGGAATGGCAGACTGTGGCTTCCCAGTTTGCTGCCCGTTGGGACTTTCCCAACTGCGGAGGGGCGATTGACGGCAAACATGTGCGAATTGTGCCCCCACCCCATTCGGGGTCATACTATTGGAATTATAAGGGGTTCCATAGTATCGTGTTGATGGCGGTGGTGTCGGCACAATATGACTTTCTGTATGTGGATGTGAGGAAAAACGGCCGGATGTCGGACGGAGGAGTCTTCAACCACACGGAGTTCGGTCATCGTCTCCAGACTGGTGGGCTGGAGCTGCCACCAGATGAAGATAATGTGGAGGGACTCCCCTTCGTCTTCATTGCCGACGAGGCGTTCGGTCTGGGTGACCATCTGATGAGGCCATTTCCCCAACGATCCCTCACCCCTGAGAGGAGGATTTTTAATTATCGGTTGGCCAGAGCAAGAAGGGTGGTGGAAAATGCCTTTGGTATTATGGCCAACCGTTTCAGATTGCTCCTTACATCCCTACATCTGGCAGAGTACAAACTGAATACTATTATTCTTGCATGCTGTGTCATGCACAATTATTTACGCAAACATTCAGGAACATACTCCTTACCAATTGGCCCTGAGGCCGGAGTGGAAGGCAACATGACAGGGCTGGATAATCGCCCTCTTGGTTCGGCACCACAATCAGCCCAGCAAGTGCGGGACCTTTATTTACAGTATTTTAATGGTAGGGGGGCCATTGAAATGGCAGCAGACCCTTAAACCATCTTTTTGATTTACAAAGAATAAATACAGTTATTTATGTTTGAAATATTGGTAGTTTCGTATTGTTTTGCTTTTAATTTGGCCTGTTTTATATGTTGTCCTAGTGCACATCTTAATAGTGGCAAACTTGTTTTGCGTTTAGTAAATAAGCCCCTTTGTCAATGAACCACAACATGTTTTTGTCAAACTGGTAGTATTTAAAAAGAAGAAGCCACACATTGTTTAATTTGTGCAAACATTTTTTTTTTTATTCTAGTGCACATCCAAACCTTTTTTATGTTTTTTCTTTTTTTTGTTTTTTTGTTTTTTTGGTATTTTTGGTTAATTTTTTTTTTTTTTTTTTTTTTTTTTCAACAACATTTTTTTTTTTTTTTTTTTATGTTATCTTTTTTACATTTTTTTGGTGTTTTTCTCACAACATATTTTTTTTAATTTTTGAGATTGATTTTTTAAAACAAACATAAAAACATGTTTTAAAATGGTAAAAAATTTAGGCTTAGCATTTGAAATTATTTACACAATGTAAAAGTCCAGAACTTACAAAGTTCAACAGGTAACCCATGAACAGTAGAAGCCAAATTTAGAATATGCACACTAATTTAACTGGAAAATGGGTAATGTCAACATGTGCTATGTTCCATCATGGGGAATCAATGGACGTGTTTTGTGTGTGAAACCCCTTCCCTCTCACCTACTAGCATTAGGGGTTGCAAACACCAAATGCGTCCATTGAGATCCCCTGATGGCACATAGCACATGTTGACATACCGTGTGCATATTAAAAATTTGGCCTCTAAAATTTGTAAAACAGCGCATCAAAAGGGGAATGAAGGACATGATTGATGTTAAGAAATGTAAAAGGGGTCTTTAGATTCTCCCCAAAACATCAATCATGTCCTTCATTCCCTGCTGCATGGTGGCCATCTCCTTCTGCATATTTTCCAGCTGCAGATTCCAGGCCATGATCTGGCCAATAAGCCTGTGGGCACTGTCTGTGGAAAATGGCTCCGCAGCTTGTCCTTCCACAAACAGATCAGCATCACCTAAAAGTTGGGTAGATAAAACACAAGAAAAAAAGTGTCAAAAACATGCAGACCTTAATTAATTAGCTCAATCTGTGTTCTGAGACACTCACTTGGTGGGGTGCAGATTTGATCCACTTCAACGACCTGTTCCGCCACATCCACGCGCGGGCTTGGGCTAACTGCCCAATTAGTCTGGTGAGGCCGGGAGGTCCTCGTAGGTTCGGACTGACGTCTGAGTCTTTTGCCCCCTATGGTAATGGAACACAAAAAGGTACACTTTTAATCACACTGATATTTGAGTGCCAAAATAGGATTAGTAAACATTGTTTAAAAGTCTTGTCCAATTATTAGCAGTTTGTTAGAAGATCCTACTTGAAGACAGAATTGAAATGTCTATCTAATGAAACTCCAATACTTAAACCGCCCTTCAACCCTAAATTTGAACTTCCGCTCATTGGATCCCTGCACCCCTGTGGTGTCTTATTTTCAACCTTTTAGGGGGGAGGGGTTGCAGATACCTGTGTAAGGCAGGTATTTGCACACACGTCCGGCCCTAGACTCCCACAGAAGTATACGCCACATCCCGTCCCACCGTGCTGTCTGCTGGGACACACAGGGGTCCCCGAGCTCGCGCGGACCAGTCCTATTGCATTGCGCAACTGGCGCATGCCCAATAGTGACCCGGGAAGTGAAGCCGCAAACATTAATTTCATGATTGCAAGATCAGAGATTGTAGCTGCACCATCCAAGGGACAGGTGAGTGTACTTCTTTGAAAAGTCACCACCTACAGTATTTGGAGATGATGAGCATTTTTTGGGAATTGTGAGCATGAGACCCTGCTTAACATATTTATCCCCCCCCCCCCCCAAAACAGCCTCTGGAGTCCCTGTGTAAGTTACCCCTAAAACCCTTACTACAGCAGTAATTGTATAGATAGTGACAATAATAAACAACCTTACAACTCCAACAACCCAAAGCCAGGTAAACTCAATAAACGTTATGAAGACAAACTGAACTTTCATCAAATATGCGCAAGTTTCACGTACGAATGGTAATAACATCTGCGCAAGTTTCACGTACGAATGGTAATAACATCTGCGCAAGTTTCACGTACGAATGGTAATAACATCTGCGCAAGTTTCACGGACGAATGGTAATAACATGTGCGCAAGTTTCACGGACGAATGGTAATAACATCTGCGCAAGTTTCACGGACGAATGGTAATAACATGTGCGCAAGTTTCACGTACGAATGGTAATAACATGTGCGCAAGTTTCACGGACGAATGGTAATAACATGTGCGCAAGTTTCACGTACGAATGGTAATAACATCTGCGCAAGTTTCACGTACGAATGGTAATAACATCTGCGCAAGTTTCACGTACGAATGGTAATAACATGTGCGCAAGTTTCACAAGTTTCACGTACGAATGGTAATAACATCTGCGCAAGTTTCACGTACGAATGGTAATAACATCTGCGCAAGTTTCACGGACGAATGGTAATAACATCTGCGCAAGTTTCACGGACGAATGGTAATAACATCTGCGCAAGTTTCACGTACGAATGGTAATAACATCTGCGCAAGTTTCACGGACGAATGGTAATAACATGTGCGCAAGTTTCACGGACGAATGGTAATAACATCTGCGCAAGTTTCACGGACGAATGGTAATAACATCTGCGCAAGTTTCACGGACGAATGGTAATAACATCTGCGCAAGTTTCACGGACGAATGGTAATAACATCTGCGCAAGTTTCACGGACGAATGGTAATAACATCTGCGCAAGTTTCACGTACGAATGGTAATAACATCTGCGCAAGTTTCACGGACGAATGGTAATAACATCTGCGCAAGATTAGACATATCAAGTATAACCATAGTAGCGCACGTGCTTGACTTACTTTTTTTGATGGCTTTTCGAATTCTCCTGTACTGATCGTGCTCCCTGGATTTGATGTCGGACCATCGCTTGCGCAGTTGATCCTTGCCCCTTCGTACGCCGAATTTCTGCTCCAGGGTGCTGACGATTGTAGTGAGAATCTTGTCCTTGTGCAAGTTGGGTCGAGGGTACGGGCCATTTTCCCCGTCGTAATCTTCCCTTTGGAGGATGTCCACCATCTCCACCATCTCTTCAAAGGCCATATTGGTGGCTTTATATCTGCTGCTGGATGCAGATGTGTTCGCTTCTTGGCTTTCCTCCGCGCTACTGGCTGAGAATGTGTCCGCCATATTCATGAATTTATTCACCCACAATGCAACGAGGGGAAGCGGGGCGGGGAATACTCGTCAGGAGGAACGTCATGGGCGGGCGACGCGGAGGACGCAGGCGGACTTCGACGCGTGCACAGTGTATATAAGGCTGTTTGAGGGCCCCACGTGTTCCCGAACGGAAGTAGCGAGCGCTGTGTACGAAGGTAAGTGTTTTCTAGGATGCATTACTGTGTTATTTTGGGTTTTGGGCCTGCATTTTTTAAGGATATGTGTGTGTTGCTGCCTGTGTGTAGGGGTTGCTGCCTGTGTGTAGGGGTTGCTGCCTGTGTGGATGTGTTGCTGCCTGTGTGTAGGGGTTGCTGCCTGTGTGTAGGGGTTGCTGCCTGTGTGTAGGGGTTGCTGCCTGTGTGTATGGGTTGCTGCCTGTGTGTAGGGGTTGCTGCCTGTGTGGATGTGTTGCTGCCTGTGTGTTGCTGCCTGTGTGTAGGGGTTGCTGCCTGTGTGTAGGGGTTGCTGCCTGTGTGTAGGGGTTGCTGCCTGTGTGGTGGTGTTGCTGCCTGTGTGTAGGGGTTGCTGCCTGTGTGGAGGTGTTGCTGCCTGTGTGTAGGGGTTGCTGCCTGTGTGTAGGGGTTGCTGCCTGTGTGGATGTGTTGCTGCCTGTGTGTGGGTGTGTTGTGTAATGTTTGGTAAGAAAAACTGGTTGTGCGTTTTAAGTAACATTTGTGTTTTTGGTCTTTTGTATTGCCATTACTAACAAAACAGAAACAAACATGTCAGCACCCCAGTTGAATCCATTCAAGGACCAGCAGTTCATGTCCGAATTCATTGCCCTGTACAGAAAAAATACCAACCTGTGGCAGCTCAAGAACCCTTTATATGGCAATAGGGATGTCCGGAAGGCAACACTGGGGCCACTTGTGGATTTTGTGAAGACTCAAGTCCCCAACGCAAACACCAAGTTTGTGGAAGCCAGAATTGCAAGTTTAAGGCACATGTACAAGCGGGAGCGCAAGAAGATTGAGGAATCAGTCAGATCAGGAGCAGCAGCAGAGGATGTTTATGTACCCAAGCTGTGGTACTACAACCAACTGACTTTTATAGGTGACCAGATGGAACCCAGGCAATCACTGTCCACTCTTCCCTCCACCCTTCCCTCCACTCTTCCCTCCACTCTTCCCTCCACCCCAGCTGAGGCTTCCACGGAAGGAGAAGACCCCTCCACCTTGGAGCAGGCTGATGCGCCCAGCTGGAGCCAGGTATATATTTAGTAGCCTAAACTGTGATTGTGTGAATATTAATGCTGTAAACGTTAAAATGTGAACCAATTAACACCCTGAACTCAGAATTGTGAAAAAAGCTCCCAAAAATTCTGCACACTTCTAAAAAGTGTTGGTGCAACATATCGATACATATATAGTGTATACATACATCCAGTAGTGGCAAAAAAAGCGTTATACAACATTGGTGATCTGCTTGGAAAATGCAGGGGTCCAAATGATAGCCTTTTGGATCTTTTAGAAAATTTAGATGCTCGTTCCTAAGTTTACAATTGGATGATTGAGGAGGCCAGAAACCACAAAACAGGTGTTTGATTTTTGTTTTTATTTGCACACAGGATGAGCTGACCCAGGATGATGCCGGGCCAAGTGGTATGGAGGAGGAGGACATGACCAGCGAGAGCCAGGAGGTGGCTGGGCCCAGCACGAGCCAGAGTGACACCCAGACCCGATTAAGAAGAAGTCTACCTCAACCCCTGCCCTTACCCCCAAGAAGGCCCAGGAGGATGACCATTGTTGAGGAGGAATCACTCCAACTGATTCGGAAGGCGAGTGCGATTCTCGACAAACCCCCCCTTCCAGAAGAGGCCTATGCCAGCTACTTGTCCAGCAGGTTGCTGGAAATGGAGAGGGGCCAACGGCACCTGTGTGAGGGCCTCATTTCTGATGCAATTAGGGGGGGTTTGAGGGGTGAATTACGAGAATCCACCCGCCTGACACATGAAGGCCCGACACCAACTTCTCCTCTTCCTCCTCCTCGTCTTCCTTCTTCTCCTCCTCCTCCTCCTCCTCCTCCTCCTCCTACCACAAGTCAGCCTCCAAGGAAGCGTGCAGGGAAGACTGCAGGGAAGAGTGCAGGGCAGCGTGGTGGGAAGAGTCGGAAGTGATTGCCTGGCTTCAGTCTGGTCTCACAGAAGACACAGGCTGTTGTAGTGCCACAGCTTGGGGACATAGATGTCATCTGCTGCTGTTCCTGGTCTGTCTGATTCCTGGTCAATCTTCTTGTGCTCCCTATATTGGATGAAATGTGCCCAAGCTTAATTTTTGGCTTCACAAACTTGATGTCTGCCGTTGGGGCAAAAAGTCTTCACAAAATCTACAAGTGGCTCCAGTGTTGCCTTCCTATTTTGTTTTGCCTTGTTTGTTTTAACCAGAATAAATGGTCATTTAATTTTCATCAAATAATGATATACGTGCTTGTTATTCAAAAACATAGTTTCTTTAGGAGTAGGCAGGTACATGTCTAAACATTCATTTGACAATACAAGTGTAAAGTGCAACTTCAATGGAACTGCAAGTGCAGTCGCTGGAAAGGTGAGGGTTAAGATCTGAATTAAGGGCAAGCTCTGCTGACTCCACAATTGTATCATGTGTAATAACTAATCCTTTTGATAACCAACAAATAATAAAAAATATCTATATAGAGATATATGTACATATATATATATATATATATATATATATATATATATATATATATATATATATTTATACACGTATAGATCTATATATCTATATATATTAATATATATATATATATGTAGATATAGATATATATTTTTTTGGGCTTATTGAGAAATATAGATATATTTTTCATTTGGTGATTTGGATATCTATATCTATATCTATATCTATATCTATATCTATATCTATATCTATATATATATATATATATAGAGATAGAGATAGAGATATAGATATAGATATATATATATATATATATATATATATACAAATATATAACTTCACTAAAGAATGGTGAAGAAAAAACGTTCGGGAGTACTCTGCGTGAATATACAAGCAGCAAGGCAAAATCATTCTTCAAGTACGATAACATACAAATCCCGCTGTCAGAAAACAAAAAAAAAAAAATTCAGCAGCGTGACGATTGTGCGAGCTTCAAAACGAAGGCTAGTTTTACCAGACCGAGCGAGTCCGTGACATACTAGCTACTGAGCATGCGTCCTTTTTGGTACGCCGGACCATACTACACACGACCGGATTATCCGCTGGACTGCCAAGTCCAGCGGATAATTTGAAAACAAAACCTGAAACTTTAGTCCGCCGTACTTTGGCCAAAAAAAGTCCGCCGGCGCCCACACACGAGGGGATTATCCGCTGGACTTCGGTTCAGCGGATAATCCCGCGGGATAGTCCCTTCGTGTGTACGCGGCATTAGAGTACCTGGATTTGCCAGTTAGCCAGTCAAGACCCTGTCTAAGTAAACATGCTAGGTTATAAAAACGTATATTGGGCAGGCCCGCCCCCCCTTCCGCCTTGGGGAGAGACATTTTTTGCAGAGATATTCGTGGTTTCTTGCGAGACCAGAGAAAACTAGAGAGTGCTTTGTGAATTAGATTCACATCCTTGTGTTTAAGCAAAAGTGGAATGGTCTGCATGGGGTATAGCAGACGTGCAAACGAGACCATTTTGAAAAGGTGACATCTCCCAAAGAGCGAGAGGGGGAGAGCTGCCCAAGCTTCCAACTCCTTTACAATCTTAGTTATCAATGGTGGAAAATTTAAAGTGTAGAGGGATGAAGGTTCGCGGCCAATGCGTATTCCCAAGTAGGTTATATGGTGTGTGGCTATTGTTAGTGGCGAGTGTAGTTTCCAGTCAGGCGTCGTTTCAGTTGTCAGTGAGAGTATTTCGCTCTTGTCAAAGTTTATACGTAACCCCGAACACTGTCGGAAGGTGTGGAAGATTTCCTTAAGTCTGGCAAAGTCAGTTAGGGGAGCTGTGGAGAACAAGAGTATGTCGTCAGCGAAAAGGGCTGATCGTAGGATCTGGTTCCCTATGTTGATTCCACTGACGCCATCTGGGGAGTTAAGTAGCCTTGATAGGGGTTCTATCGCAATATTGAATAGGAGTGGGGACAGTGGACATCCCTGTCTTGTTCCTTTGGTCAGGGGGATCGTATTAGAGATAAAGTCAGGGGTAACTAGACGTGCCGAGGGTGCTTCGTACATTCGTTGGAGAAAGGGTATTATTGGGCCCGAGAAGCCAAGGTGTGACATTACCCTGAATAGCCAGGAGAGGCTAATATTGTCGAAGGCCTTTTCGGCGTCTAACGACATTATGGCTACTTCCTGTTTTGGATTTGATTTGGCGTATTCAAGTGCCATGAGGACTTTGCGTATGTTCAGGGTGGCAGAGCGACCCTGAACGAATCCGGATTGGGCTGTATGTAGTAAGGACGGAAGTATTTGGGCTAAGCATGATGCTACTATTTTTGAGAGGATTTTAGCGTCGACATTGATTAGCGAGATCGGCCGATAGGATCCTGGGAGTGTGGGGTCTTTGTCTTTTTTGCCTATCAGTCTGATGTGTGCCTGTGTGCCAGTGGGGAGGTAGGGACCCCCTTTCCACATGGCTGAGAAGACCTGTGTAAGGGTTTCTGGGATAGTGTCCCTAGTGGCCTTGTAAAATTCGGCAGTGTAGCCGTCCGGGCCCGGTGCCTTGGAGGAGGCCAAGGATTTAATTGTCTCTTGGACGTCTTCCAAGGTGATGGGCGCATTGAGGGAGTCTAGAAGATCCCCTTGGATTCTGGGGAGTTTAAGCTTTGCCAGAAGGGCTTCCGATTCTATCGGGTGGTCAGGATCCGCCGAATATAGGTCGGTATAGTATTCTGTCAGTGTTCTATTTATGTCTTGGGGTGACGTTAGTAGTGTCCCATCTTTGTTTTGAAGTGCCGAGATGTATGTGGGGCGTTTTGTTCCCGAGCATAGTCTCGCCAGTAATTTGCCCGCTTTGTTCCCAAACTTGTGGAAGTGCAGCGTCGTGTAGGATGCTTTGGCCAGTTCTTGTTGTTCGGACCAGAAGTCAAACTCGCGTTTGGCCTCTCTCCAACTGTTAATGTTGTCAGGGGTGCGATTTAGGGTAAGTTGTTCGTGTGTTGCCTGTAAGGCCTCGCTGGCCTTGATGTACCGCTGAGCGGACTGCCGTTTGAACTGAGCAGTATAGGAAATAATTTTCCCTCTAAGAAAGGCTTTCCCGGCTTCCCAGAATAGATTCGGGTCCGAGAGGTGAATGGCATTAGTGGATTTATAGTCTGACCAGGCTGTGTTTAGCATGTTACGGAAGTCTTCTTTTTCTGCCAAATATGAAGGGAAACGCCACATTCTGGCAGGGGAGGTAGGTCGTGTATCAATCAGGCCTACTGTAACAGGTCCGTGGTCAGAGATCCTAGCGTCCAGGATTGTCGGGTTGCGGAGCAGCTGCATAAGAGCAGGTGTCGCGAAAAAATAGTCAATTCGTGAGAACGAGTTGGGGGGGGGGGAGTAGAAGGAGTATTCTCGGTCTGTGGGGTGTGTCAGCCTCCATATGTCAGTCAGTTGTAACGAGGTCATAGTCTGAGCAAGAATAGTCTGGGGCGGGTGTAATGTTATCCTGGTTGGGTCTCTACTGGTTGTATTACTTGTGCGGTCCAGCGTATTAGACATTACTGCGTTAAAGTCACCACCTACCAGGTGTAGGGTCTCTGGTGCTGCTTGAATCCAGCTTGTCATGTCCCTGTAAAAGGTAGTATCAGGTGTGTTGGGGGCGTATATGTTGGTGATCGCTATGTCTCTGCCCGTCACATTTAGATGAATCGTTATTTTGCGGCCTAACTGGTCTGCCCTGACGTCATTCACCCTGTGTTTCAGGTTCCTGTGTAATAAGATAGCCACTCCGGCCTTGCGCCCCACTGCGGGTGAACCATAGACCGTCCCCACCCACATTTTACGTAAACGTGTCAGATCTTCTGCGGAGAGATGTGTCTCCTGTAGTAGGGCCACATCTGTCCGCAGTCTTTTTAAATGCCTTAGAATCATCATACGCTTACTTGGAGAGCGAAGTCCCTTGACGTTCCAGGATACAACCTTTAGGTGATTCCCGTCAACTGCAGAAGCCATGTCCTGCGTTTAGTAATGATCCGTGTCGGAAACAGGATATCTAGGGTGTGTGCGGGCATCGCCTCGTCAGTCAAGGGGTCACCCAAACATTGTACTTTCCCTATAATAGAAGGCATGTAGAGCATAGTTAAACCTTGTGCAACCAGTACCAAACAAAAAAGAGGATATAACATGTTACGAATCTGTAAAAATAACTTAACATAAACCATCCAAAACTTCACTTTTTTCCACATTTGGCTAAGTCAGACAGGGGGGGTTCCCGTCATTCACCAGCACCTATTACCGGTGCGCAATTAGGCACCGGGGGGGGCAGAGGAAGGGGGGGTAGGGGGGGGGGGGGGGGGAAGGGAGGGGGAAGGGAAGAGGTGGTAGGGAGGGGGGGTAGGGGGGGGGGGGGTGGGGAGCAGAGACAAGCAGTTAATAGTAGGTATACATCTAAAACAACATTGTCCAGGGTGGAGAAAAAGAGCAACTAGGGATTGGAATCGAAACATAACTGTAAAGGAGCGTATCATGTTGCTCGCTATTATGCACCTGGTGCAGGCAGTCTTTCAAGCTTTTAGGCCTGGTTCAATACCATTGGGACCAGGTGGGCCCAGCTGTGGTTTTATGCCACGTGTCATGGCTGCAAGTGAGGGGGTCCAGCCTTTTTGACCCAGGGGAGAGTCGTTCACGGCTGGGATGGGAGAAAAAATAAAGGGCCTCATGCCCGCCTCATAGGAAATCCCTGCTTGGGGGTAACAATGTGCATGAGAAATAAAGTGATACTACTTATACTGTGCCTGAGAGGAGCCTGATGGTGGTGGTCCACTTCAGCGGTTTCCTGAGCGATCCAGGTGTTGGGTGAAGCGACTCCGTTTGTAAGGAGGCTTGTTGGGGCTAGGTTGCTGCTTGCGCGGAGTAGAGAGGGGGGTGATGGGCTGTGTCGGGTATTCCCCGGTGGATCCAGTATGTTCCATTTCATTGCCTGTAGAGTCAAGGTACCTTTCAGCGTCCTCGGGTGAGGTGAATGTCAGTTGTTCTCCTGATCGTGTTTGGATGCGAAGCACTGCGGGGTATGCTAGGGAGAATTTCACTTGGTTGTGATGTAGTGTTGAGCATATTGGGGAGAAGGCCTTTCGTTGTCTCATCACCTCAATGGAGTAGTCAGCAAAAAGTAGCAACTTAGCCCCATCTATTGTCAAGGAGCGTGTGCGGCGAAATGTTTGCATGATGGCCTCCTTGTCAGCGTAGTTTAGGTACCTGACTATAACTTGTCTGGGTTTGGGCCTGTTGTCTGCTTGTTGGCCAATGCGATGGGCTCTCTCCACTATGCAGGGTATGCGCAGGCCTAGCTGTTCTGGGATCAATTTAGCACATATGTTGGCTAGTTTGTTATTGGGTACAGTCTCAGGGAGGCCCACTATGCGGAGGTTATTTCTCCTAGAGCGATTTTCCAAACTGTCCAGTTTTTCCCATAGCTCCCTATTTTCTGCTGTTATACGTGCCAGTAATGCAGATTGTGCCGTTGTGTCATCTTCCAGGAGGGAGATTCTCTCCTCTGTCTGGGTTATTCTGTGTCCCTGGGCCTGCAGCTCCACGTGTAGCTGTTCCAGTCCCCTGTGTACTGCGGCATCTACAGTGGCCGCCAGAGTGGGCCCCAGGAGGGCTACTACCTCCTGTGCTATGCCTGCAGGTGCTGCGGGATTATGTGCCTGGGCGTCTGGGGCCTGTGGCGGAGGAGAGGCCGTTGCGGAGGTGGCGGGGGTGACGGCCGCCATGTTAGCTAGGCCCGGAGTTATGTCTCCCGCGGGGGGGGTCGGCGAGGTGACCGCCCGGGAGTACGAGCGTTCCACGAACCTGTCCATGGGGTCTGCGGAGGTAGCGGAGGTGAGTGGGGGTCCTCCCCGGTGCTGTTAGCAGGTTTTTTGCTGGCTTTTCGTGGCGAACGGCGGGAGCGCTGCCTAACTACGACCGTCCCATGTGGCGCCGGAACCGGAAGTGCATTTTATGCTTTATACAAGAGTTTAATTGTGAGTGTCCAATTTGTATTTTAACATTTTTTTTTTTAAATAAATGGGATTACACTATAGATATCTCCTGATTATTCTTCTTACATGCCAACACTGAAAGAATGTCTCTGTGGGACGCATGGAGAACTGCTAGGGATAAAACACAGGATTCTGAGGATTTCAAGCATTGCCTTATACTGACAAGCACAGTACATATTAAGAGTTGGTGAGTGAGTCACATGAGAAGGGGAGCACAACACCTGATTGCCCTAATCTGCATGTTATGTGGAGCACAGATTGCACCTTAGAAGATTTGATTTTGCACGGTGAAGACTGCATGAACTAACACTTTATCTATGAACTTAATTTATTAACTGATTATTACTATTGTTTTTTGGTTTAATCAAGGATAGGTTAGGATTTGAGGGTTTAATTGAAGTAACACACTATCCCTGCACAGGGAATCACATTGTTAAGACAGTGCTGGGTTTGAGACATAGCACATCTTAAAGGGAATTTGCACCTTATACCCAAGCAGCAGTCCATCCATTATTTCTTAATTGGATTGTTACACCGTAGCGTGGGATTACTTACAATTTAAAACAATCTATGTTTCAAATTGTACACTATCATGGGATGTTAAATGGAGAGCATTATAAAGACAAAGTTGTGAAGTGAAGAGATCCTGCCACGTTTAGAAATGTAAACAAATATATGATGAAATTGTTGTTTCTAGCAATAGGTTATGCGGCTATTGTTATTTCTCTGGTTTGGCTTTGTTGTCATTTTGGAAATAATTCTCTTTTTGGGTCCCAGTATATTAACAGTATTCTTATTTGGGTCCTTAGATTAAAAAGTTTATAAACTTCTACTTTAGAGAGATTTAGAGAGATTTAGAGAGATCTATCACTGCCTGTCGTAACAGGAAGTAGAGGCCACTATCCCCAATAAGGACTGTCAGAAACCATGAAATCAGACCGAGACAGAAGTACAGTTAAATCACACTTGTTTAATAATAAAAGTAAAATAGAACAAAACATAGTCAAAACATAGCCATAGTTCAGGAACTAGAATGCATAGTCAGACAAACCAAAGGTCAAGGAGCCGGAGATGAGCGTATTAAAACGGCAAGCAGGATCTGAAGCCAGAAGGGGTGTCAGCCAAGCACGTCTTTTAACAGGAATGCAAGAGATGGTCTCTGTGATGCTGACTAAAGCGAAGGCAGAGATCCTCTGGGCTGGACCACTTAAGTGGCAGGACTGGCGAGCAGGATATCATCAAAAACTGAGTAACTGTGGAGATATAGGAGCTGGCAATTATCTGACAGCTGAGCGGCCAGCTCAGAGAAGGAAGGGCTGAGCCCAGCCCTGACCTAGAACACAGGCAATAATAAAACTTTGACCATGATCCTAACCCATTACACTTCTATTTAAAACAATGTATCTTTTTGTCTGGAATTGGGTTTTTATTTTGGAATAATATGAAATAGAAATATGCAAATAGGCAAGTCAATTCAAGTGTACAGTGTATATAGATGATGAATATTTGATTTTAATCTTTTGAACTCAAATTAACCACAATTAACACATAAGATCCACCTATTGTTATGTCATTTAGCATCAGCATAACCTTAATTTCCACTGTGGGTGACCTTTTTTGGGGGGGACAAATTCTCTTTAAAGTTTTGTTGAATGAAAAAAAAAAAACACATCTTGCAGTCGATGTCTGAAGAACTCTGGAGAACAACTTTCCTTTGTTAGGACATACAGAAAGGTCATCTGCAAATTAGATGGGCATTGCAGGTACTATATACCTAGAGCTAACAGAATGGATTTTTCTGTGAACCTTGAAAATCAATATTATCAATGGAATAATGCATGTTGAGCAGCTTGTGCTGAATTATATGTTAAAATATATATTGATGCTAATGTATGTAGGATGCTTGGGATGTACTGCTCTCTAGTGCTGACACTTGTCAAGATTTACCAGAAACTCATCCTAGGATTTATGAGAGCAATCTGAAAACTAGATAGATTTTATAGTAACTGCTCCTAACAAGTATTTTGTGGAGTCTCAGCTGGGGTACTGCGCCAGTTTTCCAGCATGGGGAATATACTAACTTATGTATAGTTAATGAATTGCTGTTTTATGATGCCACACATAAAGAAGGGAGAAGAAGCGGTAGTGGCACTGTGTTGCTGACAAGCTCTTGATGAGCTATTTCTGCTGGTGAGCAATGTACGCAGCATATGGTGAGGGGTACTGGTGAATATTTATGCAGGCAGCAGCACAGAGAAATAGCAACAGAAATGGAACATTTACAAACCTGCTAGCTGGAATGAAATAAAAGAAAGGAATTAAAAATAAAAGGCCAAGCCCTTCTAAAGTTCTGATAGAAGAGAATATTTAAAGATTTTTGATAACATTAGTCACAAATGTATTCAGCAGTCTAGTGTAAAACTAGATATTTTTGGCTTTAAAGTTAAAGCAGAACTTAAGCGTGGCCAAGGGTAGTCAGCTTTTGCAATAATGTGCAAGTATGCACAGTGTACTGGCACATAACGGCAGATTTACTTCTAGGTTTGCCCTCCACCAGTGCTGACAGCTCCAGGATCTCTATCGCTGCCCTTTCTCCTGCCACTGCCATCTTCTCCTCCACTCCTCTACTTGATTATGTAGTTCCTTCAAATGCATGCTGGAGTCCAGTGGCAGCTGGTGCTCCATTTGGGGGGGGGGGGGGCAAACAAACCTGATTCCAGATTTAAAAATAAGGCAGGATGAACATTAATAGGCACCAGTAGGTGGTTGGCAAGTGGATATGCTTTATAAGAATTTATGATTTTGATATTTTACATACCGTATATACTCGAGTATAAGCCGACCCGAATATAAGCCGAGGCAAATAATTTTACCACAAAAAACTGGGAAAACTTATTGACTCGAGTATAAGCCTAGGGTGAGAAATGCACAGCTACTGTAAGTGAAAAGAGAGTCAACAATGCCCATTTGCAGCCTCACTGTGCCCATTTGCATGCCTCACTGTGTCCATTTGCAGCTATAGGTCCCCTGAACTTCAAACTTGGTAGTTAAGGGTTCCTAAATGCCCCCTAGCTGCAGCCAAAATTTGGGGTCTCTGGACCCAAAGGGTCCCGAAATGACATTGCTGCAGATGGACACAGTTGACCAAATTTGGGGCCCTGTATTTTGGGGCCACTTGCTGCTAGGAACCCCAAATTGGATATGTTATAATGTTGGTTTCACTGGGTTTGCACACCAAATTTGGGGTTCCTAGCATCAAGTGGCCCCGAGACATGGGGCCACAAATTCGGGTTGGGAAATGTCATTTTTTGCTGCAGAAAAGTGCTTGACATTGTGCAAACCCAGTGGAACCAACATTACAACATATTCAAATTTGGGGTTCCTAGCACCAAGAGGCCCCGAGATATGGGGCCGCAAAATCGGGTCGGAAAATGTAATTTTTTTCTGCAGAAAAGTGCTTGACTCGTGTATAAGCCGAGGGGGGCACTTTCAGCACAAAAAAATGTGCTGAAAAACTTGGCTTATACTCGAGTATATATGGTATGTAGCACTAATCCCCGAAGGAGCTGCTGGTTTTGTTTCGGGCTTATCGTTACCTCACCTGCTCGCTTCTCCATCTTAGGGGTCCCGTGGAAAGTGGCCCAAAGAATGTGAATTCCGACACTTAGTCCTTTTTCACTTATTTATTTGAAATAAAGGCAAAGTATTTCAATGGGGGGTCAGAGGGTTAAGGGGTAAGTTCAGGCACCTGATAATTGTGGGTTAGAGGTATTCTTCGGATCCAGAGGACAACAGCTCCACTGACTGGATCCAGCAGCCACCGAATAGGCCCCTCTCACTTGACCTAGCAGCCGGTTGGGTGCTCAGCAAAGTCTCTGCCACAGACTTATCAATCAAAGTAAAGCATTACTGAGAGTTCTTGAGTGAATCAAAGAACTGCCATAAGTACCAGTCTCTTGCAGCCGAACCGGCGATACTGTATGGGTGTTGATCCGGGTTGCATCCTCTAACTGAGTTTCCAGGCTCCTCCAGAGATACCAGCCTTGTGCACGGTCCTCTCCCAGAAAAGTCCTCCCCTGGATCCTCCAGTTTCTTGGCGTCTCACCGCAGGCGAGACGGCACAGGACCTCCCCTGGATCAGTAGGCCCCAAGACTGTTTTGGGCCTACTCTCTCAGTTGCATAGCCTCGGGCTGGCCGTCCCCAAGGCACAGGATACATGCGACTCACACCCCAGGCCAGGAGGGCCATGAGGTCAGGGTAAAAGAGAACCCAAAAAAAACCCCCACCAAAATGGCGTCAGTACCTTAAATACCATCTCCCAGAATTCACAGCAGGAAAATCACTCCCACTGGGCTATTTCCGAGTAAGGGGTGGCATTCAATATATCAAGCCTACTGCGTTTCTACACTTACCGGCGGTGACAGATGGTCAAGTTGAGGGAAAGATGGATGGTGCTAAATACAGGGATATTCTTGAGCAAAACCTGTACCACTCTGTGTGTGATTTGAGGCTAGGATGGAGGTTCACCTTCCAGCAGGACAATGACCCCAAACACACTGCTAAAGCAACACTTGAGTGGTTTAAGGGGAAACATGTAAATGTGTTGGAATGGCCTAGTCAAAGCCCAGAGCTCAATCCAATAGAAAATCTGTGGTCAGGCTTAAAGATTGCTGTTCACAAGCTCAAACCATCCAACTTGAAGGAGTTGGAACAGTTTTGCAAGGAGGAATGGGCAAAAATCCCAGTGGTAAGATGTGGCAAACTCATAGAGACTTATCCAAAGAGACTTGGAGCTGTGATAGCCGCAAAAGGTGGCTCTACAAAGTATTGACTTTAGGGGGGGTGAATAGTTATGCACATTTTTTTTCTGCACATTATGCAGACTTTTTCTGTTATTTTGTCCTATTTGTTGCTTCTATGTTCTGTAAATTAAATGATGTAGATCCTCAAACAATCCATGTTAATTCCAGGTTGTGAGGGAATACTTTTGCAAGGCACTGTAAGTTTTGCCCTTACTCAGTGTGGAAATGAATGACGGCCATGTTCTCCATATGTTGATGTCAGTCAGACTCAGAGAGACTGACCAGCTTGGCTTTAACCACTTGCCGCCGGCCTATTGTAAAAAGACATCGGCAAAGTTGTTTTAAAATCCTGACCGGACGTCATAGGACGTCATAGAATGGCGATCGTTGTTGCGGGGTGTCAATCTGACACCCCGCAACTACGATCTTGGTAAAGAGTCTCCGACGGAGACTTTTTACCACGTGATCAGCCGTGTCCAATCACGGCTGATCACAGTGTAAATAGGAATAGCCGGTGATCGGCTTTTCCTCACTCGCGTCTGTCAGACGCGAGTAGAGGGGAGCTGATCGGCTGCTCCTCTGACAGGGGGGGTCTGTGCTGATCGATTATCAGCGCAGCCCCCCGAGGATGCCCACACTGGACCACCAGGGATGCCACCAGACCACCAGGGATGCCACCAGACCACCAGGGATGCCCAGCACAAGGTATGCCACCCTAGACCACCAGGGATGACACACAGTGCCCACAATGGATGCCAATCAGTGCCCACAATGGATGCCATTCAGTGCCCACAATGGGCATCACTTATTGGCATGCATTATTGTTTGGCACTGATTGGCATCCATCAGTACAAAACAATGCTGCCTATCAGTGCCTATCCGTGCCACCTATCAGTGCCCAACCGTACCACCTATAAGTGCCCATCCATGCCACCTATCATTGCCCATCCATGCTCATCCGTGCCGCCTATCCATGCCCATCTGTGCCGCCTATCCATGCCCATCCATGCCACCTATCCATGCCAATCCGTGCCAGCTATCAGTGCCAATTTGTGCCACCTATCAGTGCCCATCCGTGTCGCCCATCAGTGCCGCCTATCAGTGCCGCCTATCAGTGCCACATATCAGTGCCCATCAATGCCACCTCAGTGCCACTTCATTGGTGCCACCTCATCGGTGCCCATCAGTGCCACCTTATCAGTGCCCATCAGTGCAGCCCCATCAGTGCCCATCAGTGAAGGAAAAAACTTACTTATTTACAAAGTTTTAAAACTGAAACAAAAAAAAAACATATTTTTTTTCAAAATTTTCGGTCTTTTTTTATTTGTTTAGCAAAAAATAAAAACCGCAGAGGTGATCAAATACCACCAAAAGAAAGCTCTATATGTGGGAAAAAATAAAAAATTTCATTTGGGTACAGTGTATTATGACCGCGCAATTGTCATTCAAAGTGCGACAGCGCTGAAAGCTCAAAATTGGTCTGGGCAGGAAGGTGTTTAAGGGCCCAGTATTGAAGTGGTTAATCAGCATTGAGAACTAATTTTTCACACCTGATGTAAGAAATTAAGTAGTTCAAGTATTTTCTGACCAAAACACGCACGGAACATGTTTTTCCTGCACTGCAGGCAAACGCTCTTGCAATCTGCACGTGGGTGTCAATGTATTGTTAATAGAACCCCAAATGCAGGTTGCAAATGCAGTGCATTTGCATGCACCAAATCATCCCCTGTGTACACAACATGAGACAATCTCCTATTATTAGAGGTCCATTGTCAAGTTGTGTAAGTTGGTATACAGTAGCTCTGTATTTAGAGCACTGGCACTTCTGATAAACATACCAAAGTGAGCCCCAGAGATTACATTGAAAAGGCCCCACCTTCTAAAAGTATTGTGCAGGACTGAGCCATCAGTGTGACAGCCTAATCCTGCTCTTCCTTCTTGTCTTTCTTTTTTGCTTATTGTTTTAGTTTATATAGTTCATTAGATTTAATTTTTTTGTTCATTTTATTCAAGGGTTTCTTTTTGTAGCATAAAATTCTAACAAAATGCACCTAAAAAAAAAAAATAATAATTTTAGTTTGTTTGGATATAACGTTGCCATGCTTTGTGCTAAAAGCATTAATATACAGTAGAGCCAAAATACACAGGATAGACTGGAATAAAAGTGTGACATTGAATCAATCAATCAAGCTTCTAGGACTTGTTCACACCAGTGTGCACAGAATAATGAGCTGTTTTTCTGTGTGAGCTAGTGTCCATTCTATGTGGGTGGAGAAGGGAATGCCTTGTATATTTACAAGACAAGGCACTGTTTACCTTTTTTTTTTCTTTTATTCTCATTTGTGAAATGCATGCAGAGAGGGAAAGACCACCAATACTTAATAGCCTTACGTGAAAGGGCTTATATCTAAGGTTTAAAGGCCTGGTGCTTCTGAATGGTATATGGTGAGATATCCACAAAAATTTGCACCTTATGCCCCAGGACAGCCAAATTCTCATTGGCCCTAGAAGCTTTCATGACCATTTCTTTTACATCATAAAAATGCAGTTTAACAATTATATCGTGTGCCAAGCCGTTCGGACAAGGGGCTTAGAGAGCCCTATGGGTCCTGTCAAGTTCCAGGCAGTGGTCTGGTAGATCCAGGAATTGGATTTGAAGAATGGAACGTACTGTTGAATCTGAATCCTTCACCGTCCAGATCATCAATTTTAGCAAGGGGCCCTTTCAAACGCTCTTGGAGATCCTGGATGCTCTGCATATGCTGATTTGTGCAGGCAATAGTAGTTTGAAGTTTTGGTTTCAACTACTTCAGTGCGAGTACCCAAGCCCTGGATGTCTGCTTTAATATCCGCAGTGATCTGAGCAGCCGTTCTGGCCAGACCTTGTTCTAGCAGCCAGGAAAATGTTGTTAATAGCGAGAGAGCACCCATATCTGCCAGTGAGAGCTCATGGGGCAGTGTGGTTGGCAGTTCAGGGCTAGGGACCTGTAATGGTGGCTGTAATGGTGGCTGGGAGTCCAGGAAATCCTCTAGAGTGCGTTCAGTTAGGGACTCCATGGAATCTGGAGAATCTAGGAGCCAGGGGTCTGGTGGCTGGTGGAGACAGACCCTGCAGCACCACCTAGCTGTTCTCCTCCCCTCTACAGCAGTAGAGTCCAGCATACTTCGTGGCTGTGTCGAAGGTGCGGTGGCCTTCTTGGATTCCGGCTGGGAGCTCAGGTAGTAGGCGGAGGTCGGGATCGTACTTGGCGGTCAGCGCCACCAGCCATAAGTGGTGCAGGATGGTCCATGGGTGGGATCGACTAAGCGGGAGATGGAGGGAGCCTGCTCAGTGAGCCAAATCGGGCCGGTGTCGGCAGCCTCAGTGCGGAGCTACCCATTAATTTGGCCATCTGGGGGTAGCGCTACAGTTTTAAAACTACTTTTACTGCTTTGCTTGATGTTATGCCTCGCTTTGGATGTCTAGCTAGACTAAAAGTGAGGCCCCCAATCATATATAGCTAAATCAAATGTACATGCTACCACAAATGAGGACAGCCTAGCACTCCCATACCTTATAATTATTTTCTGGCATCCCTACTCGCCTTTGTTTATGACTGTACAATTTCCTCTACAGAAAATGCCACAACTGTATTTCATTGGTGATGTCTATTGAACATACAAGGAACCTTATATACATGTCTTCTGTACACTCCTGTAAATTCTCCCATTTTGTATACTGTTCATTTATTCTTACTGAAGAATTCCCATATATTGCAGCCACAAGTACCATGCAAGTGATCTGTAGCAGGATTGAATATATTTGATATATCCAGTAATGTTTTTTATGATAGAATATCTTCTAGCATTTCCAGACATGTCTGCGAGGGGTGCTAATAGAGGACCACAGGGGATCTATTCATGCCTGGAGCTGAGTATAATATAGTTACTGCAGAGATGAACAAACACCTATTTTAAATAGGCACTTCTTATTGTAGTGCAAAAACTAATATATGTTAAGGATTTCAGATAATGTTATTAGACAGAAAAAGATCATAACTGTAAAGTCTGGGCAGTAGCATAAAAAAGGGATCACATCTGCATCTGGTCCTATGTTCCAAGGGGCCTGGACTCCCTCTTTGCTGCCAACTGCCCTTATGCAAAACATAATCAGTGGAGAGGTGCCACTGTGCAGCCCAAATTGGCCCCCTTATACCCATTGGCAGGGCTGGCTCTACTATGGGTCCCAGTGGGTCCATTTGACCCAGGTAGCACTTTGAGAGGGGCAGCAAATTGAACCACGGCCACCTCTCCTTTTCTTCTATTTACCCAGCAAATTGATGACCAAGATTTTTTTTCCAGCAGTTTTGTGTGTCACAATGAGAACTGCCCCCAGACCGATCCGTCTGCCCCTATACTACCCTAGCCCGCCCCTATACTGCCCTAGCCTGTCTATATACTAACCTAGCCTGCCCCTATACTGCCTTGGCCTGTCCATATACTGCCCTAGCCTGTCCATTTACTACCCTACCCTGCCCCTATACTACCCTAGCCTGTCTATATACTACCCTAACCTGTGCATATACTACCCTAGCCTGTCTATATACTACCCTAGCCTGTCTATATACTACCCTAGCCTGCTCCTATGCTACCCTAGCCTGTCTATATACTGCCCTAGCCCGCACCTTAGAATTGAGCATAATGGTATATCATATCATTTTGCATATAGACAAGTTGCTGTTGCATGTAAATCTGACTTCCTCTGGCCCTACTATACTAAATCTCTTCAAGATTTATCAACAAATCAAATTTTCTTTACATACTGTATATTAAACAGGTGAAATATTGACTTTCATTGTATCACTATACCATTAACAATACCATTATCGATGATCATAAATAGCCTATCATGGACAAGTTGTCAAGAGATATCAGTTTTCATGAAAGGCCCACCAAGAACAAATTGTCAAGAAGTAATTTTAAGCCTGTGCCACAGGTATGCGCCATGTGCATTACCATAGTTGAGATAACATAGTCTCATAGGATTTACTCCTCTAGAAGTCTCCTGAGTCTAGCAACACTCAATGTGAGAGTGTGACGCATGCCCACATAGGATATAAATTAAGTGAGTCTCACCATTGTTGCAGAACTGCATTCAATAGAGATATTCCATTTCTTACACAAGAGGTAATTTAACTTCTCAGTTGGATTCTCAAGTCTGTATACAGTATAATACTGTATAGTCACAGCCACTGAGCCTTCATTCTCAGGGATATGTTAGGTGAAAACATATCTCTCATTGATATAGAGAATAGGAATCACATGGCCTTGTGAAATTGCATTCATTGAGAGCACTCCATATTTCCACAAAGGGACAACACTCCTCTTGACACGATTATAAATATCAACTGTGCCCAAACTGAGAGTGAATAGCATCTCCCTATCTATTGCTGAGTTCAGCTTTCATATCCTTTCAAGGGTTCCAAACAGCATAAATACACATGAATGCACTATGCCAATTTACACATAGAGTTCATTCTGTTGCCATAACTGCACATTGTAATAAAATAAAGAAATGTTCCATATAAGCTTGCCATTTATGTCCAAGGGAGGGCTAGTAGTAACTCACATTGTCAATTATGAAATTAATTATGAAATTAAGGAATTCGTCTTCAAACAATACCATACTCCCTAGAACAGGTCTCACCAGCATCCCGGTTGTTGCATATTCAGATCATATCTGTTATTTTTGATGAACCACTAGAGGGCAATCTTAGTTTATTTATTTTTTTTTAACAACAATATTTCCAACTTTGGAACTTGAGAACAAGGGACAACTTATGGTGACAACATGTGGAGAAGTGTGCATGGTTACATACACTGAATATCAGGTTTGGTTTAAAAGAGTCTGAGCCTATTTTCCTATATTACGCCGTACAGTATGAGGCAGAGTATGCCAGATATATATATTTTATTCTCTATACCTTCTTCAAAAAATCTTCTTGTGACACATGCTCTGAATTTCTGCCCCCTTGTCCTGACTTCCTAAATATTTTATTCTTCTGGGAAAGCATAGTAGTGCCAATTGATATATATTTATTCTCAATACCTTTTCAATAAACTCTGTTACTTTATATATCTATGAATTTATATTTTTTCTTTGAAAGGTGCCAATTGAAAGTCCACCAACCTAGGGGAAAACCCTTCTTTACTCCTCTAGAAGTCTCCTGAGTCTAGCAACACTCAATGTGAGAGTGTGACGCATGCCCACATAGGATATAAATTAAGTGAGTCTCACCATTGTTGCAGAACTGCATTCAATAGAGATATTCCATTTCTTACACAAGAGGTAATTTAACTTCTCAGTTGGATTCTCAAGTCTGTATACAGTATAATACTGTATAGTCACAGCCACTGAGCCTTCATTCTCAGGGAAAACATATCTCTCATTGATATAGAGAATAGGAATCACATGGCCTTGTGAAATTGCATTCATTGAGAGCACTCCATATTTCCACAAAGGGACAACACTCCTCTTGACACGATTATAAATATCAACTGTGCCCAAACTGAGAGTGAATAGCATCTCCCTATCTATTGCTGAGTTCAGCTTTCATATCCTTTCAAGGGTTCCAAACAGCATAAATACACATGAATGCACTATGCCAATTTACACATAGAGTTCATTCTGTTGCCATAACTGCACATTGTAATAAAATAAAGAAATGTTCCATATAAGCTTGCCATTTATGTCCAAGGGAGGGCTAGTAGTAACTCACATTGTCAATTATGAAATTAATTATGAAATTAAGGAATTTGTCTTCAAACAATACCATACTCCCTAGAACAGGTCTCACCAGCATCCCGGTGGTTGCATATTCAGATCATATCTGTTATTTTTGATGAACCACTAGAGGGCAATCTTAGTTTAAGGGCTTATTCACACAATATTTCCAACTTTGGAACTTGAGAACAAGGGACAACTTATGGTGACAACATGTGGAGAAGTGTGCATGGTTACATACACTGAATATCAGGTTTGGTTTAAAAGAGTCTGAGCCTATTTTCCTATATTACGCCGTACAGTATGAGGCAGTGAGGAATAGGGAATGCATAGCGGAGAGTACAGACTAAGTTAATGGAATAGTACAGAATGTGGAATAGTACAGAATGTGATGGTGAGGAATAGGGAATGCACAGACTGAGGTAATGTAGAATAGGGAACACACAGTGAATTGTACACAATGTGGAAGTGAGTACGGATGGGCGAATGGTTCAGCCTAAGCATGAGTTCAGGCCGAACATTGGCTGTTCGCCCGTTCAACAAACTCCCGAATTATCGGGGTGTTCAACCATTTGTTCGGCCCGCCTAATGACCACGATGCACTGTGCCACCGCACAGTGCATTGGAATCCCTGATTGGCTGAAGCAATGAAAGATTTGCCCAATCAGGCTTTTAACGCAGTAAATTTCAATGCATTACTGCAAGTTTAACGCTGTATATTTCAGTGTGTTACATGCGTTTAACGCAGTATATTTCAGTGTGTTACTGCAAGTTTAATGCTGTATATTTCAGTGTCTTACATGCCATTTAACGCAGTGTATTTCTGTGCAAAAGTGCAGTTTAACGCAGTATATATCAGTGCCTTACCGCAAGTTTAACGCCATATATTTCAGTGCGTTACATGCTGTTTAACGCAGAATATTTCAGTGCATTACTGCCAGTTTAACGCTGTATATGTCAGTACGTTAGTGCACACTTAACGCAGTATATTTCTGTGCGTTACTGCACGTTTGACGCAGTATATTGCAGTGCGTCATTGCAGTTTTACTGCAGTATATTATAGTGTATCAGTGGAGTGTGTCTGTGTAGTGAGTACTCAAGGTAAAGTGCACCAAACACCACTTTCCAATGATTAAAGCGCATCCACGTACACATTTCCACATCTTTATTACATTCTGTTAATAAGCCCCCCCCCCCCCCCCATCATGTCTGGGAGGAAAACAAGGAGAGCAGACGTTCCCATGGCACTGTGGGCCAGCAGCGTATGTGTCCACAGGCAAAGGGGGATGTGATCAGTCCTCAGGCAGGGCATAATTAACTCTGTTTAGTGATATTGCCAGTCCAGCCACAGCATGCAGAGGAGGTGGCGGACTGGCTTACTAAACCATCCTCATCTTCCTCATCCTCGTTTACCTAAGCAGAGAGTAATGCATAGTCCACTTCAGCTGCCAGAGTGGCTAAACCTGCTTGTCCACAGCTATTCCTGCCAGAGCCGCAACATCTGGCATGGAGGAGTCAGCTGAGTTATTTGAACACAGCATCAGCCACTTGCCCCTTGACGATGCACAGCCATTACTTGATTCAGATGTTGGTTCTGAGGTTGAGGGAGGCAGGAAAACAAGGGTATTTTTAACTGTTAGCGCAAAGAACAGTGTAACTGAGTTTAAAATTAGTAGTAAAAGTAATGATACTACACATAGAAAATCACTTGTATTTAGTCTATAAGTAATTCATAAATAGATCATAAGTTCATGGCAAAAAGAATGGTGGGGTGGTAGAGGTGGCTGCTGTCCTCAGAGAGCCAACTCTGTATACAGAAAGATAGAAGGGGGAACACAGGAAGCGCCACCTAAGTGCAGTATTAAAATCAGGGTTTTAATGACAAGGTACATGAAAATACTCACATGAGATAAGAAAGACATAGGTTCATCTGTCATCCAGTAATCCTGGGGTCTCCTTGTGTCCGAAAAGGGTTCCAATGCATGGCTGTGTAGATAGTGTATCCTCAGTATGTTGAGATACAGGATAAAGGAAGACTCATTCGTATATCGGTATGGTGGGTAGCTCTCGTGGCACCCGAGACAGGCTTCCACGTGTATGGCAGGATGACAGGGGAACCGTAATCTGTCCTGTGGCCACCAGAACATGTTCCTGAGGAAGACAGGAACATGAACCTACAGAGAGGGGAGAACACTGGTACACAAGTTGGCAGTCATGTTCCCCCAGCTGAAGCGTGTTGCCAAGTTGTCTCCAGTGGTAATGAGGATGTAGGAGATGATGATGAGGTCACTGATGTGACTTGGGGGCTGGATAGAGCAGAGGAGGAAAGTGAGGGTGAGGCACAACAAGGCAGCCATCATGGAAGAGTAGAGAGCAGCCACCCCATTCCATCACATTGTGGAGCTGTTATCTCCTGGCCCTCTTCCCACAACTCATGTGCAGCTGATTGCACTGTTTAAATTTGCAAACTTTGTCTCGCTCCCCCCTCTCTCCTGTCACCTCTCTCTCACCATATATACATTTGGGGACCACATGCGTGACAAGCCCTTTAACCTCCCACCACTTATCCCATTGGCAAGAGCACCTGAAAGCCACGCAAAAGGGGTGCAATTCTGTTCCTCCTCCTTACTCACCTCAGTCTGCACCCCCGCTATACCTCATGACCTCTCAGCAGCCTCCACTGACAGGCAGTGGCGGTGCGTCCATAAAGGGCACAGAAGCGCTTCCCCCTCTCTCCTGTCCACCTCTCTCTCACCATAGATAGAATCATGCATTGCATGAATCTATCTATGGTCGCAGCTGCCGCTCCCTATTCAGGTGTCCGGCCCCTTGTCGGGTAGGGTTTTTTTTTTGGAAGCGTCTGATTAGAGCCATTGGCTTTAATAGGTTTCCAAAATGGTAAACAGCGGGCGCAATGCTGTGCGTTCGCTGTTTACTCAGTGTTGTGTTAGGAAAGTGAATAAATCACTTCAAATTGATGGGCACATTGGCTGCAATTGATGGGGCACAGAAGCGGCAATTGATGGGCACACTGGCAGCAATTGATGGGTACAGTGGCTACATTTGATGGCACAGTGGCGGCAATTTATGGGTACAGTGGCTGCGTTTGATGGCACAGTGGGGGCAATTGATGGGCACAGTGGCAGCAATTGATGGGCACAGTAGCAGTAATTGATGGGTACAGTGGCAGCAATTGATGGGTACAGTGGCTGCGTTTGATGGCACAGTGGTGGCAATTTATGGGCACAGTGGCTGTGCTTGATGGGCACAGTGGCTGCATTTGATGGGCACATTGGCTGCATTTGGTGGGCACAGTGGCTGCGTTTGATGGGCACAGTGGTTGCGTTTGATGGGCACAGTGGCTGGGTATGACGGCACAATGGCTGCGTTTGATGAGCAAAGTGGCTGCAATTGATTTTTTTTTTGCGCCCCCCAAAGAATTTTGAGCACGAGCCACCACTGGCTTGCATTTTAACAAAAAGCAGTAAATCGCAGGAAGCAGATCCCATAAATGTCATGTCATATGGCTGTCCCCATGTACATTTATTTTAAACTAGCATTTTCAGAAGCAGAGGTCAGCCTAAATATTTCTCTCAGTACAGGCTTACTTGGTACTAGTTAGTATAGCTCTCATCTTCTCTTGATATGCAAGCTTTACTGCGTTTTCTCTTTTAACATCAACAGCACAGCAAGCTTGGGTTATTTAGCATTAATGACAAAAATAGATTATTTCCCAGCAAATTGAAAAGGTCAGTTGGGAATCAACACATTTTCTTCCTTTGCGGTTCATTTCTAGAAAGACAAACCAAAGGAAACATTTGAAGCAATGTGCCATGTATTGTTTTCATTTTCAGAATTCACTTCCACATCTTTTGAGGCAGATTATCTTCCAGACAATTGCACTACAGAGGAAACGTTTATGAAAACTGGTCCAAAAGGAAAAATGGCCTGGCATTTCACTGTAATAGCTTGTTATATTGTGTCTTTCTCTTTGTGAACAACCAAGGCAACCAGTCATGATTTAATTTAAAGAGGAAGTAAACTCTTATTTTTTTACTTTTGCCTACAGGAAAGCCTATAATAAGGCACATGCGCTCTGAAGGTCCAGCTTACCTTGTTGGACTTTCAGAGCCCATGCCGTAAACGCAGCTCCCGCACGCATGCGTGGGAGTAACGTCTTCTTGACTCTGGCTACTCACAGCACCAGAGCCTGCGAACACGGAAGAAACACAGGGGAAGATGTCAGACGTATCAGCGGTGTGTGTGCGCTGCTGCAGGGCTTCATTCTAAGGTGAGTATTTCATAATGAGCTTGTATGCGACGCATACTAACTCATTATGCCTTTGTCTTCCAGTTTTTTTTTCTTTCCCCAGGGTTTACAACCTCTTTAAGATCTGTACTAGTAATCTGACAACTCAGGTCCTTGACGGAATGGTGTACAACAATCCTATCACAATACCAAGAATATTATCAAAAGGTATTGCAACTCCCTACTCTGTAAAATCATATCTGGTTCGTGACTACCAGACTGCTGTGGTTGAGGTTGATACCCCTTGGGGCACTGTGGCACATTCAGTGGGGGTTGTACCCTCACTACTTCAGGAAGCCCTAGTGGGGAGAGATTTTTACCACTTTTGGCAGTTATGGGAAAACAAAAGGAGTCTGGAGGACAGCGCTCCCCCTGCTGAGGAAACCCTGCAAATCACTCCAGACCCTTTTGATTGCAAAATTGAAAGGGAAACAGTTGGTTTGTCCAACGGAGGGGTAGATCCTTTTCCCTTTTCTGTAATGGCTGGGGAGCAGGAGGAGCTGGAATCTAGCCCCCAGCTTGAGGTTAATGAACAAGAAATTATCTCAAATAGTGAGAGTGGTCAGAATGTGTGCCTGACTTAGCAGTCGGGAAAGATGATTTTTTTATGGAACTACTAATGCCCCATACAGAAATTCGGCCAGAAAAAGACTGAAGAGAGCTTTTGGTCGGAAAATGTAACCGTGTGTATGCTCCATTGGACTCTTGCTGGCGGAATTCCCGTCAGCAAAAGATTGAGAGCAGGTTCTCTATTTTTCAGTCTGGAAAAGTTCCGATCGGAAATTCTGATCGTCTGTAGCAATTCCGACGTACAAAATTCCTACACATGCTCAGAAACAATTCGACGCATGCACGGAAACATTGAACTTAATTTTCTTGGCTCGTCGTAGTGTTGTACGTCACCGCATTCTTGACGGTCGAAAGTTCAGAGAACGGTATGTGTATAAGCAAGCCAAGCTTGAGCGGAAATTCCGTTGGAAAAACCATCCAAGATTTTTCAGACGAAAATTCCACTCATGTGTACGGGGCATAAGAGATTCCAGTGTAAGACAAAAACCATTTCATAGCTCAACTCACCAACTAGTCTGCTGACCAACCAAATTAGCCTGTCTAACCATCTGTTAAAAGCAGGGGTTTATTTAGCACACATAAGAGATTCCACACTCAATAGATCCAGAGAAAATGTTAAAACGATTGATGGCAAATCTGTTGAACTTAATGTAGGGGTATCTTTTCCCTACATGGTTCTTAAAAATAACTTGCTGTATCAAGTGGTAAAGCAAGGGGAGGAGGAGCAACTAGTGGTTCCCAAACCCTATCATCGGATAGTATTAGATTTAGCCTATGGTCCTATAATGGGTGGACACCTGGGTATAGAGAAAACTAAGGAGAGAATAACAGAGATTCTTTTGGCCTGGGTTATAGGCAGATGTCAAAGAATATTGTGAGTTATGCCCAGAGTGTCAGTATTCTGCGCCATCACCTTATTTTCGCAGTCGGCTGGTACCGTTACCGATCATTGAAGTGCCTTTTAAAAGAATTGGCATGGATCTGGTGGGACCAGTAGTAAATTCTGCCGGGGGCCATCAGCACATACTGGTAATACTGGACTATGCCACACGGTACCCTGAAGCCATTCCCTTGCGTTATACCTCAGCTAACACTATTGTCAAAGAGCTTGTCCAGGTATTTAGTCGTGTGGGTATTCCAAAAGCGATATTAATGTAGTAGCAGTAGTAGATTCCATTAAGAAAGTAGGACTCACGGCCAACCCCAAAAAGTGTGCCATAGGCAAGGAGGAGACCAAATACCTTGGCTACATTATTGGTCAAGGGCTGGGCAAGCCTCAAATCAATAAGATTGAGGCAGTTCAAAAGTAGTCCCAACCTATAAATAAAAAACAAGTTTGTGCCTTTCTGGGGATCACAGGGTACTACAGGCGTTTTATACCCAATTTTGACACCATTGCAGCCCCACTGACGAATCTGATGAAGTGTAGAGGGTTGATCATGATTAAGTGGAATCCGGAAGCAGAGAAGGCATTTTAGATGTTGAAGCAGGTTCTTTGTGTACAACCTGTGCTCATGTCCCCAGATTTCCTAAAGGAGTTTGTGGTACAGACAGACGCCTCTTATGTCAGACTATCCCAAATCAGAGATAGGGAGGAGCACCCAGTGGTCTACCTGAGCAGAAATCTTAACAGACATGAGAAAAACTATGCCATTGTTGAGAAGTAATGTTTAGCTATCAAATGGGCTTTAGATGCCCTCAAGTATTATCTGTTGGGGAGACCATTCAAACTAGTCACGGATCATGCCCCTCTCAAATGGATGTGTGATAACAAGGAGAAAAACAGTTGTGTTACAAGGTGGTTCCTTGCTCTTCAAGCATTTAGGTTTACAGAGGAGCATAGAGCTGGGAAACTTCAGAATAATGCAGATGCCCTTTCCAGTGTCCGTTGTCTTGTTGGGACAGTTGCTCAGCCGCAGGGGCTTGAGCAGAGGGGGGATATGTGACATTATGAAAGACTAGGTGATTGATGGACGTTATAATTCATCTTTCATGCATTCATTTGCTGAAATCTAAGGTGGAATCTGGTCCGGGTTTTACCAGCCACCTTGTCAGGTTTGTTCCAGACCAGATTTTGCTCTCCTCTTTTGTCCACCAAAAGGTGGTATAAATAAAGCAGGACTGGAGTAAAGAGTTGTTCTTGGCCTGGGACTCAGGAAACCACAAACCTGAGAGAGCTGTTAATATGAAGTTTGATTTTGTGAGAAAAGGTTTGCATTATCTTTATTTTGTGGGTGACTGGGAGAAGCCCCTCACCTGTGTTACAAACCTGCATATGTTTAGTTTGTGCCTGGATGGCAAGAATTTATTTTCTGTTTGTTTGTTTTATTTGCATGCAATCTTTTAACCTCTTCGCGCCCAGGCTATAGCTGAAAGACGGCTGCAGCACGGGCGCTCTCTGCCGGGAGGACGTCCCTGGACGTCCTCCTGTTTACTTCCGCAATGCGCGCTCCTGAGAGCGCGAATCGGGGAAGTTCTGTGCTGGCCGTGTCCCTCGGACACAGCCAGTCACAGATCGCTGTAAACGGCCAATCACAGCGGCCGTTTACAGCGTGATCGGCGTGACCAATGAGAGATGATCTATGAGATCATCTCTCAGCGTCGATCTCCCTCCTCACACAGAGACAGCTTGTGAGGAGGGAGAGATGAACGGCTGCAGCAGCCGTGAGTAAAAAAAAAAAATACGAAAAAAAAAATGTTCCATCTGTCCCCACTGCCACCTGTCCCCTCTGCCACCTGTCAGTGCCACCTGTCCTCAGTGTCACCTGTCCCCAGTGCCATTTTTCCCCAGTGCCACCTGTCCCCAGTGCCATGTATAAGTGCCATCTGTCATCAGTGCCACATACTGCCATCTGTCATCAGTGCCATAGCAGTGTCACGTGTCATCAGTGCCACATATTAGTGCCATCTGTCATCAGTACCACATATTAGTGCCATCTGTCATCAGTGCCACCTGTCAGTGTCACGTGCCATCTGTTATCAGTGTCACGTGTCATCAATGCCACGTATCAGTGCCATCTGACATCAGTGTCACGTGTCATCAATGCCATGTATCAGTGCCATCTGTCATCAGTGTCACGTGTCATCAGTGCCACGTATTAGTGCCATCTCTCATCAGTGCCACATATTAGTGCCACATGATATCAGTGCCACGTATAAGTGCCATCTGTCATCAGTGCCACCTGCCATCAGTGTCACATGTCATCAGTGCTCCGTATTAGTGGCATCTGTCATCAGTGCCACATCAGGGTCACGTGTCATCAGTGCCACGTATCAGTGCCATCTGTCATCAGTGCCATGTCAGTGTCACATGTCATTGTCCTGGTGCTCCAGGGCCTTCAAAAGTGTACTAGGTAGTCAACAAGTTAGATGTGTAATTTATGCTCCTAGAACACGTGATGGCGCTCCCTGCATGTTGGGCCTCTCTAAGTGGCTAGGCTGTGGAAAAGTCCCACACATGTGGTATCGTAATACTCAGGAGGAGTAGCAAAATTTATTTTGGGGTGTCATTTGTGGTATACACATTTCATGTGAGAGAAATAACCTATTAGAATGAAAATTTTGTGGGGGAAAAAAAAAAAAAAACATTTATTTTGCAAAGAATTGCGGGAAAAAAATGACAACATCAAAAAGCTCATCATCCCTCTTACTAAATACCTTGGAATGTCTACTTTCAAAAAATGGGTCATTTGGGGGGTATTTGTACTTTCCTGGCTTGTTCGGGTCACAAGAAATGAGATAGGCCACCAGTACATCAGGTGTGATAAATTTTGTATAATTCGCACCACAGCTTGTAGACTCTCTAACTTTCACAAAGACCAAATAATATCCACTAATTTGGGTTATTTTTACCAAAGATATGTAGCAGTATAAATTGTGGCCAAAATTTATGAAGAAAAATTTATAATTTGCTAAATTTTATCACAAAAACAAAGAAAAATGCTATTTTTTTTCAAAATTTTTGGTATTTTTTCATTTATAGCGCAAAAAAAATAAAAAACCCAGAGGTGATCAAATACCACCAAAAGAAAGCTCTATTTGTGGGGGAAAAAAGGACAATTTGGGTACAGTGTTGCATGACTGAGTAATTGTCATTCAAAGCGTGAGAGCACCGAAAACTGAAAATTGGTCTGGGCAGGAAGGGTCTTTAAGTGCCCAGTAAGCAAGTGGTTAAAATAAAACTGGCTACAAGTCAGATTTTAAGAAAACCTGCTATTTGGACTGCCTTTTTCCCAGAGAAGTTGATCCCCCTTGAGTTCACCCCTAACACATGCAAAATAGGAAATATACAAGGTATACAATGACAGTAATTGCAGTGGAGTTGTGTCAAAAAGGTCATTAAAGTCCCTTTTTAAAAAAATTGGCATGGATCTGGTGGGACCAGTAGTAAATTCTGCCGGGGGCCATCAGCACATACTGGTAATACTGGACTATGCCACACGGTACCCTGAAGCATTCCCCTTGCGTTATACCTCAGCTAACACTATTGTCAAAGAGCTTGCAAGTAATTGCAGTGGGTGTGGGTCAAAAATGACAGTAATTGCAGTGGAGTTGTGGTCAAAAAGGTAGGACTCACGGCCAACCCCAAAAAGGTCATAAAAGGCCCAAATACCTTGGCTACATTATTGGTCAAGGGCTGGGCAAAGCCTCAAATACAGTAATTGCTGTGGGTTGTGTCAAAAAGTCCCCATAAATAAAAAACATGTTTGTGCCTTTCTGGGGATCACAGGGTACTACAGGCGTTTTATACCCAATTTTGACACCATTGCAGCCCCAATGACATTAATTGCAGTGGAGTTGTTCATGACAGTAATTGGCAGGTTCTTTGTGTACAACCTGTGCTCATGTCCCCAGATTTCCTAAAGGAGTTTGTGGTACAGACAAAGACAGTCATAGTAAGGCCTCTTTCACGTGGACGACGGCTGCAGCACCTTGAGTAAAAAAACTGCCTGTCCCCTTCTGCCAGTAATTGCAGTGGCCATTTGTCCTCAGAGACACCTGTCCCCAGTGCCAATTTTCCCAGTGGCTCCGTTGCATATAAGGCCTCTTTCACGTGGTCCTGTCAGGTCACGTGTCATCAGGTCCGTATCAGGACATCTGTCATCAGTGCCGATGTCCGTGTCTGCGTGTCAATTGTCCTGTGCTCAGGGCCTTCAAAAGGGTACGAGTAGTCAACAAGAGATGTGTAATTTATGCTCCAGAACCTGATGGCGCTCCCTGCATGTTGGGCCTCTCTAAGGCTAGCTGTGGAAACGTCCCACACATTAGTATCGTAATACACAGGAGGAGTACCAGATTTTATTTTGGTGCATTTGTTATACACATTTCATGTGAGAGAAATAACCTATTAGAATGAAAATTTTTTGTGGGGGGAAAAAAAAAAAACAGCAGTTTGCAAAGAGTTGCAGTGCAGTGGAGTTGTGTCAAAAAGGTCATATAAGGCCTCTTTCACGTGGACGGTCCGTTCAGGTCCGCCTGTCAATTTTTTAGGTGGACCTGAACGGACGTTCCATAGACCTCTATGGAGAGTCGGATGTCACCGTTGACATGTTAGCTGACATCCGACCCCATCGGATCCGAAAAAGTGTGACAGAGGAAAACCCAATTTTTTCATCGGTCTGCAGATCGGGTGACGACGGACTCTACGGCCCGTCGTCATCCGATCCCCCATAGGGGAGAGCGGCACTCTGACAGGTCCGTCCCTGCACAGTGTGCAGAGACAAACCTGTCATCTTCCTGCTCAGCGTAGAGGGCTCCATACACGGACACATCCGTGTGAAAGAGCCCTAAGAGGGCCACAGTCACTCAACAAAAAGAAGAGGTCCTGACACTAATCAACCGTAATATTAACCGGTACCCAGAAAAGAAGTATGAGGAAACTTTCTTTCTTGTATTAAGAGAGGTATGGACTCCAGAGAGAGAGATATCATTTTGCCTCTGTACAAATCATTAGTAAGAACTCATCTGGAATATGTAGTTCAGTTTTGGTCACCAGTTCACAAAAAGGATATCGGGGGACTTGAGAAAGTGCAAAGTAGGGCAACCAAACTGATAAGAGGCATGGAGGACCTCAGTTATAAGGAAAGATTAGAGGAACTTAGTTTATTCTCACTTGAGAAGAGGTGATTAAGGGGGGTTATAAGCAACATGTACAATTATATAAGGGGTCTATATAGTGAACTTGGTGTTGCGTTATCCACTTTACGGTCAACAAAGAGGACAAGGAGGCATTCTTTACACCTAGAGGAAAAGAGATTTTATCTCCAAATACGGAAAGATTTGAGCTGTGAAGATGTGGAATAGACTCCCTCCAGCTCAGTAGATTGCTTTAAAATGGATGTAAACCCCCAAAAAAAATTTTTGATGTCATAATGTAGAGAATAAGATTTCCTTTCATTTGAGCCCAGTCTTGCCACACAGATTTACTCGAGGCCTGAGCAATCCTCTTTTATTGTTCAGTTAGAGAAATCTTGACAAAGTCTTGAAAACTTTGTCAAAAAACGCCCCCTTGCTGTGAGTGACAGGTGATTTACATATCATGCACTAGCCTGAGACAGGCACATCCTGTGTAAAAAGTTCACAATTCACATCCCCTCCCCTCCCCTCCCCTCCAGCTCTTCCAGCTTTACTGTGTTTTGACTGGATGTTTCTCATCATGGGATGCAGTGAACAGTCAGCAGACTATAGACAGACAAGTGATTTAGGGGACATGTATGTAGTCAGAGCTGGGCAGAGTAAAACATCCAGTGATCTGATGATAACCTGTCTCAGGCTAGTGCATGAGATATGTAAATCACCTGTCACTCACAGCAAGGGGGCATTTTGACAAAGTTTTCAAGACTTTGTCAAGATTCCTCTAACTGAACAATAAAAGAGGATTGCTCAGGCCTCAAGTAAATCTGTGGCAAGACTGGGCTCAAATGAAAGGAAATCGTATTCTCTACATTATTTAAATTTTTGAAAAAAACGCATTATTTTTTACTTTTTGCTATAATAAATATCCCCCAAAAATATATAAAAAAAACATTTTTTTCCTCAGTTTAGACCGATACGTATTCTTCTACATATTCCTGGTAAAAAAAAAAAAAACGCAATAAGCGATTATTGATTGGTTTGCACAGAAGTTATAGCGTTTACAAAATAGGGGATAGTTTTATAGCATTTTTATTAAAAACTTTTTTTTTACTAGTAATGGCGGCGATCAGCGATTTTTATTGTGACTGCTACATTATGGCGGACACATCTGACAATTTTGACACATTTTTGGGACAATTGTCATTTATACAGCAATCAGTGCTATTTAAATGCACTGATTCCTGTGTAAATGACAGTGAAGGGGTTAACCACTAGGTGGCAGTGTAGGGGTTAAGTGTTCCTAGAGGCGTGTTACTAACTGTGGGGGGGTGTGGCTGTGATCTAGTGAACACTGATCTCTGCACCAATCACAGGGAGCAGAGATCGGTGTCACTAGTTGCTAGGCAGAACGGGGAGATGCTGTTTACTTCCGCATCTCCCCGTTCAGCCATCCCGTGTATCGCGGTTATCTCCGCGGCGATCAAGTCCGCGGGACCCGCGACCGGACTCACGGGGGTACTAACTGGCGGTGTGCACGCGATGGCACGGCGGCATCTTAAAGGGGACGTACCTTTAGATGTAAAAAAAAACGCAAAATCGCGGTAAAAACGCACCCAAAAACGCGGCAAGCACTGCAGAAACGCTCAAAGGCAACATGCATAGATGTGAATCAGGCCTAAGAGAGAGAGAAGAGGGGAAAAAAGGGGGGTTTAGAGCGGCAAAATAGACTATGAGTTAGTCAATCTGTTATGAGTGCATCTCAATCAGTAATAGGCACCTCAATGAGAGTCTTCCCTTCCTCAGAATAGATAAACATGTTCCATAATATCCAAGTGTGCGTGTAAACCTGTTGTTTCTGCCAAGCGGTCAAAACCATCCGGTTTACCTCTTTAACTTTCCTCAACCACAGCCCAATTGTTGGAGGCTGTGTCTGTTTCCAGGTAAGGGGATACAATATTTGGCCACATTTAGAAGGTGTCTGATAATAGATTTCTTGTAGACCTTGGCCAGGATTGTGGAAGCTTGCAATAAGAAAAACGTCGGATCCTCTGGGACCTTGTAATTACTCTTTCTAGAAATTACCCAACTTAGTGCAGGACCAGTATGTAGCAGCGACCCAAGTTCCTCCCGACATCTCCAACACAGAGCAGAAGTGGGACTGCGATATTGCGGAGGACATTCTGACAGGTCCTTGCAATGTGCAGGGCCGACATGGGACAGCATAAGGGGAATGCAGTTGTGTGATTACAGGTGGCTATTGGCTGGAGCCAGGGCAGCAACAGCAGCTGATTGGTGGTGTTTCGGCGGGAGCAGAGTTCCGCAGGACAGAGGTGATAAAAGAGGCCGTCCGGCCGTTAGAAGGACACAGTACCTCAGGACCGGGACTCCCACAGAACCGTCGGACATGCAGCGCGCACCTGAGGGGAGAGAGAGCCTGTTACGCCGCCTCATTGAGAAGGCGGAGGGCGCCGGTGGAGAGGAGTGGCTTCGTCTATGCCTGGGGGCTGGTCAGTTAGAGGCTCTGCCTGGCCCTTCTGATATATCTCTGACAGAGAAAATGGAGGAGACCGCTGTGCACATGCGCAGTCCGCGCCGCCAGCCGAAGAGAGGGAAGAAGAGACTTCAGTCCCCAGCTTCTCCTAAGCTAGGTGAGGAGAGAGCCCGCAGCCTTCCAGCAGCAGTGACATCCCCAAGCCAGGAGAGAACATCACAGCCAGCAGCTGCCAGCAGTGTGCATGACAGGAGTTCACCTAGTGGTGAGACATGTTCTTTATCTCTACCTGAGTTGAATGCTTTTCTATTGTCGTCATCTAGCATTGTGAATGACCTTAAGGGGGCGCATACTGTTGGCGCTAACGTGAATAGATATGAAGGGGCACAGTATTCTGGTGCTTTGCATGATGCTAATAATAATTTTATAAATTAAATGAGGGGGCACAGTATTCTGGTGCTGTACATGATATCCAGTCTAATTATAATTCAGGGGCACAGCTTGCTGGTGCGTTATTACACTCTGGTGCATGTGGTGGTTTAAAAGAAACTGAGGTGGCACAGTGTTCTGGTGCTTTTCAAGATAATTCTGGTATTCCTGCTATTAACAGGGAAGCGCAGTTGCATAGTGTTTTTCCAATTAGTGACAATATGACACAGCAAAATATGGATGATGTCAGTCATGTCTGGCGCAATGTGTCTGAATTACCAGTTAATGCAAACGTTGCGGACAGCAGTTTTAGGAAGCAGGTGCTTAAGCCTGTTCTTTCCCCACGCACGGTGGTAGAATCCTCCTTTAAGCTTCCCATGCCATGTGACATTTCACCACTGGGTTTCCACCTATCGGACTCAGTTAAAGAAAAAATTTGGAAAGGCGAGTTTATTGATTTGCTGTCATTGCTGCCTTCTTCCAAAGAATTTGTGGTTAAAGTGGATAAGAGATTAGAGGAGAGGGCTGATGATGATAAAAGGAAATCTGTCCCTAGGACTTTTCAAAATTGGCTGCAGGCCTTTTGCATATATGCAGCCGTTCTGGGTGAACATTTCCCGGAGAAATGTTTGGGTTTATTCCAACATGTGGACATCATTGCTGAAGCTTTTCGCCATTTTGGCGGCACGGCATGGTTCACGTATGACGAGAATTTCAGACAGAAATTGGCAGTCCACCCGACATTGCAATGGGGTTGTAAGGATGTGGGTCTCTGGCTGAACCTCATGCTGCCGCAAAAGCCTCAGTTTGTAGCTCGGCCAGCTAATCCTCAGCAAGCCTTTCGCAAGGGCTTCTGCTTCGCCTTTAATGAAGGGCAATGTAAATTCTTTTCCAACTGCAGATACAGGCACGAATGCTCTTACTGCAATGGTAATCACCCCGCAAGCAAGTGTTTTCGCAAAACAACAGCATTATCTGCCGCCCCCTTGCCCGTGATTCGGTTGGGAAAAGCCATGACCTCGGTGAGCTTGCCAAGAATGCGGCCTTGGCTAGACCAATACCCAGACCGCACGATGGCCAGGTTACTAATTGATGGCTTTGAAGAAGGGTTCTTGGTTCCTGGTTTTTCTAGATCTGGATGTGTTGTGGTTAAAAATTTGCTTTCAGCCAGAATGCATCCGGAGGTGGTACAAGAGAAAATTGATAAGGAAGTGTTGGAGGGCAGGGTTGCGGGGCCTTTTGACCATCCACCCTTTCCAAATTTCCGAGTTTCTCCTTTGGGCATTGTACCCAAGAAGGAGCAAGGCAGCTTTAGGCTTATCCATCATTTGTCCTATCCACCAGATTCTTCGCTCAATGACGAAGTGTCTGATGTGATGGCCCCGGTTTCCTAATCCTCTTTTGACGAAGCACTGGTAGTATTGAGACGTTTCGGGCAGGGGGCTTTGTTGTCAAAGGCAGATATTAAATCAGCCTTTCCCTTCTTCCCCGTGCACCCTCAAGGCTTTAATTCCCTGGGTTTGCATTTTCAAGGTAAATTCTATTTTGACAAATGCCTGCCCATGGGGTTTTCCTTATCATGTTTTTATTTTGAGGCCTTTTCAAAGTTTTTGCATTGGGTGCTGTCCCAGTGTTTTCCGGCAGGTGGTTCCCTGCATTATTTAGACGATTTTTTATTCATTGGCCCCGCTGACTCCCCTGTTTGCCTTAGTTCTTTGAATACATTTTTGACGATCTGTGAGTCATTTGGGGTGCCTATTGCTAATGAGAAAACGGTTCTTCCTTCGCCAATAATTGAATTTTTAGGTATTACCATTGATTCGTCATCAATGGAATTCAGATTGCCGGTAGAGAAATTGCATCGGATGCGTTACATGATTTCCCTCTTTATAACCAAACGGAAGGTTTGGTTGAAGGAGGTACAGTGCTTGTTGGGTTTATTCGCTTTTGCAGCCAGGGTTATCCCTATAGCTCGAGTTTTCTCTAGAAGCTTTGCTTTGGCTACCAAAGGCTTGAAGAACCCATACGCACATGTGCGCATTTCGGCTAGAATTAAGGAAGATCTAAGAATTTGGGATACTTTCCTTGTCCATTTTAATGGTTCTTCGGTATGGCAACATGATTTTACAGATAGTTTGCAACTAAACTTCTTTACGGATGCCGCAGGTGCATCCGGCTTTGGAGCCTTTCTGGATGGCCGTTGGTGTACTGCTGAATGGCACCCCAGCTGGCTTCATCAGGATATTCTGCACAATATAGTGCTCCTTGAATTATTTCCAGTGGTAGTCTCGATTGTTATATGGAAAGAACAATTTATTAATCGCAGGGTGATAGTGCATACTGACAACAAAGGTGTCCTCTTTGCTATTAATATGCTCTCATCCAAATCTGAAGTTGTCCTCAAACTACTGCGCTTCTTAGTCTTACAGTGTTTACGTTGCAATATTTGGTTAAGAGCTCGCCATATAGCTGGTTTGGAGAATAACCTAGCTGACGCTTTATCTCGCCTGCAGTTCGAGAGATTTCGGATTTTGGCTCCATTGGCGGATCTACACGGCACTCCTTGCCCAGACTTCCTCTGGGGCTTAATATGGGACTGATATCAACTTGCCTCCATAATTCTATCGCACAGAAGACTTGGCGTGAATACGAATTGGCCTGGGCCAAGTGGTGCTCCTTTTGTGCTAGGGTAAATATTGACATGCTTGAGGTGAATGCTTTTGTTTCATTGCCATTTGTATCCTTTTTGATTGAATCACAATTACGTCCTGCTTCGGTTAGTAAAGTTTTGGCAGGGGTTTCATTTTTTCTAAAATTTGCAGGACGTCCAGCTCTGAATTCCTTTTTTCAAGTCTGTCAGGTGATTAAGGGTTTTCGTAAGTCTGTCCCCGCTAAGGATGACAGACGTCCCATTTCGGTGGACTTATTGATCAAGCTGCTGGTGGTTTTGGAGACCGTTTGCAGCTCCAAGTTCGAAACGCTCTTATTTAGAGCAGTTTTTTCGGTCATATTTTTCGGCGCCTTAAGAATTGGGGAAGTGGTGTCTCCGAACAGGTCTGCTTCTTCTTTCCTTTTGTTGGGTCATGTAGTGATAGACCAAGATTGCTTACGTTTGTTTATATGTAGATCTAAGACTTTTGGTCTTGGCAATGGGCAGTGGGTGGTTTTGTCTAATATTAAAAATTTCTTGTCTATTCGTACTTTTTGTGAAGGTTCCTTTTTTATCCACCAGGACCAGACTCCATTGACCAGATATCAATTTTCGGCTGTTCTCTCATCCTGCCTGAAAAGTCTTAACCTATCTGGTTTTAAATTTTCTTCACACTCATTCCGTATTGGGGCAGCCACAACTGCTAATCTCCTGGGGTTTGATCCGGAAGGCCAAAAGAGGGTTGGTAGATGGGCTAGTAACAGATATAAAATTTATGTCCGTCCTGAATTACTTATCTGATAATTTTTTGTTTCAGATCCAGCTAAATATACAGTTTGGATTGTAGGTCACTCCTATATCTACTGGGCTGGTAAGCAGGCTGCATCTAGGAGTTATTCTAGTAATTTGGGTTTGGACTTTCAAGAATTTTCTGTTTTATGGTCAGGTGTCCGGGGCCTTCGTTGGCGAGATTTGAAAAGTCATTTAACTTATTTAGCATCCATTTGGCCGTCTCCTGATATTTTGGTCTTCCACTTGGGAGCCAACGATATCGGTAAGGTTCCTACCTGGGACCTCCTCTGTGAGATAAAACAGGATTTATATGATATTAAATTATCATTTCCAAATGCTATTCTGGCATTCTCTGAGATGGTCCCTCGTCTTCTTTGGTCTCCCAGTGGAAGCCTATTTTATCTTGATAAGGTTAGGAGACGGCTAAATAGAACAATCCATAATTTTATAATTTCTTTGGGCGGTTTATCTTTCCGCCATATGGAGCTGGAAGGTTTCCTTCCGGGCTTGTTTAGAAAAGATCTGGTTCACTTGTCAGTGATTGGTGTTGATATATTTAATATGGGTCTACAAAATTTGATTGAAGGTGCTATGGTGTTGGGGGGACCTCAGTCAGTAGATACTCTACTGCCCTCGGTCTGTGGGGATTAGTCGTCCAGCATCGGCTGGATGAACAAAATATAAATAAATTGTGATGATTGTGTTATAGCCAAGATGGCTTCATTTATTTTAATTTTATAAATATTTATGAGGATTAACCCCTTTAAACAACACCAGGGCCAAAATATTATTTACCAAGGAATTCAATAAAAAATGTAAAAGAAAAAAGAAGTTGTAAGTGTGTTATTTGTTCATGTTAATGACTCCTTAGTGCGGGCCCATGACAGGTCCTTGCAATGTGCAGGGCCGACATGGGACAGCATAAGGGGAATGCAGTTGTGTGATTACAGGTGGCTATTGGCTGGAGCCAGGGCAGCAACAGCAGTTGATTCGTGGTGTTTTTCGGCGGGAGCAGAGTTCCGCAGGACAGAGGTGATAAAAGAGGCCGTCCGGCCGTTAGAAGGACACAGTACCTCAGGACCGGGACTCCCCCCCCCCCTTCCCCCTTTTTTATTTTATAATTGTCAGGGTGTTGTTTATTGGGGATTAGTCGTCCAGCATCGGCTGGATGGACAAAATATAAATAAATTGTGATGATTGTGTTATAGCCAAGATGGCTTCATTTATTTTAATTTATAAATATTTATGAGGATTAACCCCTTTAAACAACACCAGGGCCAAAATATTATTTACCAAGGAATTCAATAAAAAATGTAAAAGAAAAAAAGTTGTAAGTGTGTTATTTGTTCATGTTAATGACTCCTTAGTGCAGGCCCATGACACTTTTGACACTTTTTTTGGGAACCAGTGACACTAATACAGTGATCAGTGCTGAAAATATGCACGGTCACTGTACTAATGACACTGGGAAGGGGTAACATTAGGGTCAAAGGGTTAACTGTGTGCCTAGCCAGTTTTTTATTAAGCTGTGTGGAGGTACTTTTTACTAGGGGAAGACATGGATCCTAGTCCCTGCTTTGTAAGGGAAACAGGATCAATGTCTCCCTTCCTGTCAAAATGGCAATCTGCCTTGTTTACATAGGCAGTTTGCAGTTCTGTTTCTCTGGCTGATGATCATCAGGAACTGGCAAACATTAAGTTGTTGATTACACACCGTGAAAGCGAGCTACCTGCGGCGCGGTTTCGCGCACCCTACCCGGAAGTGCGGGATCACGTATATATGCGTGATCCTGCGCACAGCTACAGCTAACAGTAAAACTGCTTTAGGGAGGTCGCTAAGTGATTAATTTAGTTTTGTTTATTTTCAGTGATCGCCATCACCAAGATAAAAGGAAGGGCAATTTCCCTAAAGGGTACACAGAAAGCAATCAACACCTGACAGGTACTTCATACACATTTTCTGGGATTGTCCAGCCATCCAGAGGTAATGGGTAGACATCTTGGCCTGTGTTCAGTCCATAACTATCATTATTCCTACTACTTCTGGAATATGTCTTTTAAACCTGTCTGACACTATAGCACTTGCACGTGCAATTTGCAGTTTGCTTACACTGTTGCTCTACTATGCTAAAGTAGAGTCTAAATCTACTATGGTGTACTGGCAATGTCCTTCTTTGGCTCCTCTCCTGTTTTTTTACCTCTTAGACCCCTTTCACGCTGGAGGCGTTTTTCCACTTGTAAAGTGCCTGAAAAATGCCTCCCCTGCAGCCCCAGTGTGAGAGCCTGAGTGCTTTCACACTGGGCGGTGCGCTTGCATGACATTAGAAAATGCTTTGGAGAGGTTTAGGAGCGCTCCTCCACCGCCCCTGCCCATTGAAATAAATGGTCACCTCTGCCGAAGCGCCTGCAAAGTGATTGGGCGTCGGAACTTTTGGGCACATTTAACCCTTTCTTTTTAGTTTTAGCGGCGCTTTTCGGCCACTAGCGCGGAGGGGGGGCTGTTTTAACCCCCGCTAGCGGCCGAAAAGCGCCGCTAAAACTATGTTAAAGTAGTGCTTTACCGATAACGCAGAGCCGTGCCAGTGTGAAGGGGGTCTTAGAGATTACGTGCGGACTCTGAAACACCTCTTCCTTTTTTTTTTCCAGATTTTGGTTTTCCTTTTTGAATCTAAACTTAGGATGAGGAGAATGCTGTATTAGTCCCAAGTAATACCTCTTCTGTTTTGTACTGTTGAGTTTATTGTTTGTGTCTAAGCACATATAACACCCTAAAAGCTTTTGAATAAAAAGATCCCCCCCCCAAAAACAAAAAAACCTGGCAGGTGATCTAAACCCTCTCCACTCTCTCAAAAAAAAAAGTTTTGTCTCCAGTTATACTAATAAACTGGTAAAATGCTCAACTGGTCCCTGTAATGGTTTATCCAAAGGAATACATGGAGAACTCAGGAACCACATCGTCTGCTAGCAAGGTTGTGAGCAATGGACTTCTACAGCAGTGCCACACACCACCAAAACCAGAAAACTCTGTTTTAGGTAAACATGCACTTTAATGCATATATACATTTCTCAATCTTTGTTGCACGTCATATGACATTGCTAAGTATTGTCAAGCTTCCTGATCATTTTGCATCAGTTTTATTCACAGAGGGACTTTTCTATTTTTATGACAGGAATGCTAAATGGGCTTAAAGTAGTCAGAACAAGGATTTATTGGGTGTTACCCTGGAAGAAATAGCTTTTCTTCTTTTTTGCACCCAAAGAAAACCAAGTCTAACTCACTCCATGACAAATGAATGTCACATTTGGAGAGAATAGATTTATTGGGGGCGTCCTTGGTAGGAATACATCGTATTGTTAAATAAAGAACTACATAAGCTGTGCAGCTAGTAAACCAGTGACACAGACCCATAGCTAAGAAGTATGCAAAGAATTCCTCCCCTGCATTCAGTTTCAGAAAGGACAAGTACAAAGTGACTACATGGATTGTGAATTCTATTTTTTTTATAATGGAAGAGGCTTTAAAAACAAAATGAATATACAAGGAGATAGTAAGTACGCAATGTCATTGGGCCAAAGGGGAAATTATATTGAAAACTGAGCAAGCCATAAGCATATGTGCATTAAATAAAGAGTATAGTTTACCGCAGGGGTCTCAAACTGGTGGCCCTCCAGCTGTTGCATAACTACAAGTCCCATCATGCCTCTGCTTGAGGGAGTCATGCTCGTAACTGTCAGCTTTGCAATGCCTCATGGGACTTGTAGTTTCGCAACAGCTGGGGGGCCGCCAGTTTGAGACCCTTTGGTTTATAGCATGTTGGCACAAATTTTGAGAAATGACTGCAGGGTTTAAGTAATTTTTTTAAACCATTCTCACATATTTGCAAGCTTGCTCTTCAAGTGCGTGTAAATCCTAACTAGATGGCATTTACTTTACTTAATGCTCAGTGTCACCTAAATAATTACCTTTTTACCCTTTTTTTATCTTTTGTTGCATTTCAGTGTTGCTGATCTTCTGCAGACTTTTTGCAGCCAGTTTATATCTACATAAACTTGCTTCAGTGTTCGCTGCATATCATTTCTCAGGTCTGCTGGAAATAATGGGGGAACATGTCTGGGCTTTAAGCATTGGTATGGGAGCTTTTAGTCTCCGCCACAACAGTATGTCACCAGGTGACAAGGCAGGGTGCAATTGGAAGAAAGGGACAGAGCATTGTCACCCTATAACAAGAAGTAAATTTTAATGAAACCTGTAGTTTTAAAAAGATAAAAAATTACTTTTAAAATATATGAATTTGTTAAAGCCACTCAGATTTTACTGACTGGGTTTACTATACTTTAGCCCTGGTTCACATTGGTGCATTTTGACATGCAAATTGCATGTCAAATTGGCAGCAATCGCCGGCAATAGCACCGTCCTAATTGGCTGTGCCATTTTTACTGCTGATTTCTGGCTCTTGTGTGGACGTCATTTCCGCCCTTCCTTTCTTTCCCTGTCTAAATCTTCCGCATATGAAAGGTGAGGAGGAGGGCACACTAATGCGAAGGCTTCCTTTCTGTGCCGTTTTCAGGGGGAGGAAATAACCTGGCATGCTGAGTATATAGAAACAGTACACATAGCGTGCCGTTAACGAAAGTATGGACTGCGCATGCACCGTTGACGTCATTGAACATTCCTGGACGGATTCTGAAGAGACTGTAACAGTAAGTAAAAATTCACGGCCAGCAATCAGCAGCTTTATCTATGTAGATTAGAATGAGCTAAGGTGAAACTGGAGAGTTTACAACCACTTTAAATGTTGTATTTACTGTATAAAATGTAGCAATTTATGATTGTCACAAAACCTTGACAACTGTTCTACAATATTTATCTAAACAAAATGGGAAATACCATACATTCCCTTTAAAAAAGAGGAGGAAAGGATAGCAGAAGACAACAAACAATGAGCCAAAAGAGGGAGACCACAAAAGGGTAGGGGGAAAATGGGAAAAGCCAAGGGTGGAAAAAATAAGTCTTTGAAATTTCCAATGTGCACCTCCCAACATTGATGTTTATTAGGGATGAGCCGAACACCCCCGGGTTCGGTTCGCACCAGAACCTTCGAACGGACCGAAAGTTCGCGCGAATTTTCGAACCCTATACGTTATAATGGACGCGAACGTTCGAAATCAAAAGTGCTAATTACAACGGCCAATATGCATGTTAATGTCATAAAACAGGTTTGGGGACCCGAGTCCTGCCCCAGGGGACATATATCAATGCAAAAAGAACTTTTAAAAACTAACGTTTTTTCGGGAGCAGTCATTTTAATGATGCATAAAGTGAAAAAAAAAAAGTGAAATTTTCCTTTAAATATGGTACCTGGGGGGTGTCTAAAGTATGCCTGTGAAGTGGCATGTGTTTCCCGTGTTTAGAACTGGCACAAAATGTCATTTGTAAAGGAAAAAAAGAAGCCATTTAAAACCACTTGCGGCTTTAGGTTTGTTCTTAAGTAGAATCTGAACAGGTACATTATGAAGTGTAGCTCCATCCCAAAAAAATCTATTTTTAAGCTTTTTGGAGAACATAGGGAGGGGTTATCACCCCTGTAACATTTGCTGTCTTTGCACATCTGTTCAGAACATGTCACCTCACTTTCCGTCCCAATGACAAATGTTTTTGGAAAAAGTGGGGATTTAATTGAAACAAGGATTGGTGATAAAGTATCAGTAGAGAGGAGATACCTTTTTCCCAAATTAAATCTAACAGGATAGAATTTCCCTTCCTAGGGGTAGATTTCCTCTCACTTCCTGTTTTCTCTTTCCATTTGCAAGTAGGAGTCGTTTGTAAGTTGGATGTATGAAAGTAGGGGCCTGGCGTATATACTCTGCAGAAATTTGCCCTATTAGATGTTGGTGTAGCCACAAGACTGGTGGGCACAGGAATGGGCCCTGCTGTGAGTTAATAGATCAAGATTTGTAATTGCATGCACCTGTTGAACAGGGCAGAAAAATTGGGGGTGGTGGTGGTGGTGGTGGACGGTGTTGCCACAAGACTGTAAGCTCTCACAGTTACTCTTGGTGGGCGCAGGAATGGGCCCTGCTGTGAGTTATTAGATCAAGATTTGTAATTGCAAGCACCTGATGAACAGGGCAGAAAAATTGGGCCTTTGGCGGTGGTGGTGGACGGTGTTGCCACAAGACTGTAGGCCCTCATAGTTACTCTTGGTGGGCGCAGGAATGGGCCCTGCTGTGAACTATTAGATCAAGATTTGTAATTACCCGCCCCTGTTAAACAGGGGCTGAAAAATTGTGCCTTAGGCACTGGTGCTGGTGCCACAACACTGCAACCCCTCACAGATACTGTACTTGGAGCACAGCAGTCACACGTGTTGCGAAGCATTTTTTTAAAAAATTGTAAGTACACGCCCCTGTTAAACAGGGGCTGAAAAATTGTGCCTTAGGCACTGGTGCTGGTGCCACAACACTGCAACCCCTCACAGATACTGTACTTGGAGCACATTGTTGCGAAGCATTTTTTTATAAAAAATTGTATGTACACGCCCCTGTTAAACAGGGGCTGAAAAATTGTGCCTTAGGCACTGGTGCTGGTGCCACAACACTGCAACCCTCACAGATACTGTACTTGGAGCACAGCAGTCACACGTGTTGCGAAGCATTTTTTTTTAAAAAATTGTAAGTACACGCCCCTGTTAAACAGGGGCTGAAAAATTGTGCCTTAGGCACTGGTGCTGGTGCCACAACACTGCAA